>APFE030093669.1:0-10104 GCA_000404065.3 Pinus taeda | reverse complement strand
TTCAAACTTGGGGGACAATGACCTTAGAACCTTTTCAACCACAATAGCCTCTTTTATTTCTTCACCCAAAATTTTCATGCAATTAACAATCTCCTCTACCTGAAGAAAGTAGTTAGCCACACTTTCATCATTATACATCCTGACATTCTCATACTAAATCCTGAGAGTTTGAAGTTTAGCACGCTTTACCTGTTCATCTCCTTCGTAGCTCAAGACAATCTTGTCCCATATTTCTTTTGCTGATTTATATTGCATAACCTTCACAAACTCTGTTTGAGATAAGCATCCCAAAAAAGTATTGACTGCTTTAGCATTTGTTTCATATTTCTTCTCTTTGGCCACATCTGTAGGAGTAGCTGAAGGAAAAGTGTAGCCTGTCTCTATGATATCCCAAACATCCGTACCAAGAGATTGAAGATATGCAGTAACTCTTACCTTCCAATAATTGAAGTTTGTCCCATAAAAAATCAGTGGCCTGATAGATGCTTCCCTCTCGTAGTTTCTCATGATGAAAGATCTTCCTTCAAGCGATCAAGCTTCTTCAGAAGGACCTGCTCTGATACCAATTGTTGAATATAATACTGAGAGGGGGGGTGAATCAGTATTATCTAGTTCTTTTAACAAATCTTCCTTATTTACACTTTGAATTATTTTTGCATATCAGTACCATAAAATAATGAACAAGAAAAAAAGACAGTCACATCAAAGAACACCAGATATAAGGTGGAAACCCAATGTGGGTGAAAACCACCTGCTGCAATATGTCTCTATCTTCTTTCATATTAGAAAATCCTTTTACAATGGTCTTGTACTGGTGCATTCCTTTACCAATACGCAGGCTGCAACCTGCAGAGAGCTACAACTCTCTCTCATTTTCCAGTCTCTCCTGGAAGGGAGCTACGACCCCCTAATTCTTTTCTTTCAAGGACCACTTTTCATAAATTTTCAAACTGGATCCATAAACATCAAATGATCATCAAGTACCAGTAAGTCACCCAGATAGCCAAATCCATAATAACAGTAAACTAAACCCAGAACACCTTATCAACGAAAAAAATCAGTCAACAAAAGATCTTAAGACAGATACGCAATTTCCTTTTCTCTGGCCTGCGTTGCTACGCACTTCACCTTCTGTGGTGTCGCGGACCTCCGCAGCTGCGCCTTCTATGGCGCCTCCACACTGCGCCTTCGGTGGCGCCTCTGTGGCATCTCCTATGGCACCTCCGCATTGCGCCTTTTGTGGCGCCTCTGTGGCATCTCCACACTGCGCCTTCTGTGGCGCCTCTGTGGCATCTCCGCACTGCGCCTTCTGTGGCGCCTCTGTGGCGTCTCTGCACTGCGCCTTCTGTGGCGCCTCTGTGGCGTCTCCTGTGGCGCCTCTACACTACAACTTTTGTGGCACCTCTGTGGCATCTCCGCACTGCGCCTTATGTGGCGCCTCTGTGGCGTCTCCGCAATGCGCCTTCTGTGGTGCCCCTATGGCGTCTCGTGTGGCGTCTCTGCACTGCGCCTTCTGTGGCGCCTCTCTGGCATCTCCGCACTGTCCCTTCTATGGTGCCTCTATGGCGTCTTCGCACTGTGCCTTCTGTGGCGGCTCTGTGGCATCTCCACACTGCGCCTTCTGTGGCACCTCCGCACTACACCTTCTGTGGCACCTTTGTGGTGTCTCCGTACTGCACCTTCTGTGGTACCTCTGTGGCGTCTCCACATTGTGCCTTCTGTGGCGCCTCTGTGCTTCCGCAGCTGCAGCGCTCGAGAGATCACCCTTCACAGATTTGCTTTCCACTTCACTTTCATATAGATCGAGCTTTTAAAACAATAATCCAATATTTCAGATCTTAAGATATTCAACCCAAAAGCATACCCAAGCCAAATGATCTCCTTTGCTTTATATAGGCATGCTCTTCCTCAAATCATGGACCAATACCACGGGCCAAAACCATAGGATCAAAAACTGTGGAACTAATACCATGAACCAACCATGAAAGTGCGTGAACTTTTCTCCACATGAAATAAACATTTCTCTTCATAAAATTCCATGAACTTTTCTCTACATGAAATAAACTTTTCTTTGCATAAAATTCCGTGAACTTTTCTCTACATGAAGTAAACTTTTCTCTGCATAAAATTCCGTGAACTTGAAAATAACTTTGCTGCACTATAATTTATCATCTGAGCGATTTTCCATCAAGGACAACACTTGTCTCATAATGCCAACAAAAATAAGCCTCTAAAACATTAATTTGCATGTCAAAAAGTAAACAACAGTGATTATATGTGAGGATATTATGAAAAATTACCAACATATTTGAATCCTACTAGTTACGGGCTCTAGAAAACTAATTGGGAGTGATTCTCATTATTAATTAATTCAAGATGTCAAAAAACAATAATCGATAACAATGATCCTGAAATATAACCACTAAACATATGTTAAAATTGTAAGCACAAAGTTTGGTTAATATCCATTACACCAACAAAATATCCAAGGGGCATTCAAAGGCTTCAAGTTCCACATCAAGCATGAGTATCCAAGGATGCAATCACATGGATACAAAAAAAAAAAACCTCTACCTCTCAATGATAAGTCTATCCTCCCTTAAGTACTTCAACTAGCGAAGGGGTGTGAGGACAAGAACCTCCAAGAAAAAATAAGTATACAATAAAAATACACTTCATCCGCTCTCTATCTTCATGGAATATATCTAAGGGAAGAAGAAAAAGATCCATAGAGAATAAGACTAACAATTTCCCTTAAAGATGCAAACATACACTAAAGGAACATAATATGTTTTTTTCCAACCCAAGCCTATAGAGAGACACCTTTGATGTAATTATGTTTCTTTGTACCCTAGGAGGTTAAATTATCTTCGGAAAAATTTTCAAAGTATTTCATTGACATGCTTTTATTATTTGCTAACAAGAGTTTATGTTCTATTTCAAGAAATTCATGTTTCTCAAAATAAACAAAATTCAAGTTCAATCCAACTTGCATACTAACCAAAAACACGTCTGGCATCATTTAAAGAGGAAAATCAGTTCTTTTGACAACTAAATCATTTATGATTTCTGAGACTTATGAATGGTTCATTTCATGATTTATTATGTTTACTGCATAAGGTCAATGACTACGCCATCTTATTTTTTGTATTGATTACTTGTTAAATACGTGTCTCAATCTCATCATGAAAGATAAGAGGATATCTGATGTTCAATAATTGTTTTGTCTCTTACAATAACTACAATTTAAATATCAACAAAAAACTCAGTACAATAGATCAATTTTTTAGTGGAAGCTTTTGATTGGGGCTCTTCATTTTACATGTGCCTGTCACTTTATAAGGGAAATAAAGTCCATGGTAGAATAAAATGTTACATCAATGCAATACATCTCAATAAAACCAATTAAAATGCAAAATGGCAGCTACGACAAAGTAATAAATTCATATCTAAATAAAAAAAATACTTTGTTTTAGTAAAAGTAGGTGTTCTATAAAGCAAAGACTACAAGATCAATCTTTTACCTCTGAAATAAACGTGCAATTTGACAAGCTTATCTTTAGATTTGAAACATGCATTCTTTAGAAGAATAGAACAGAGAGATTTCACTTTCAGAAATTAAGATCACTTTAAAAGAATGTCTATATTCATGCTAGTTTAAGATATGCAAAAACGTATAATAGGAATGACATCATCACTGGGTAATTTCGCTAAGCACGAGCCTAGCATAGGAAACTATTAGATGAATGAAAATTAATGTCAAATGAGATGTAAATTAGTTAAAAGAAACACACATGAAGAACTTTGAAATAGTTATTGTTGCTTTAATCTTATTACAAATAAATGTAGCTTTAAGGATTTTGATTTGACATGCTATTTGGAGAAAAACTTGTTGCCAACTTACTTTATTTTAGTTTCATTCACTATTTGTTTAATGGGACCCTTGCTTTGTTTAGTGTTGAAGCAACTTTTATAAAATTATATTGTATATTTATATTACTACTAAATTCAAATTACTCTCACTGAAATCTAATATTTATGGATGGTATCATTTAGTGTGTGTGTTAAGAAGGATTCCGTTGCAAAGGTTGATAAGGTTGAACCATGGACTTCTCTAGTTTTAGGGAATAATAATTTTGTTCTTTTGTTCTTTTGAGCACCAAATGGAAATAAATATTACCTTTGTATTTCTTGGTTGAACCAAGAACTACCTTCTCATACTACTTAAAATGTACAACTCTAAACCAAGTCATGTAATTAGAGGAAACTCTAGTTGGTTTATTAAGATATAATACCTCTTCACACTTCTTACTTGTACCTACATGTAGTGATGTGTTAACATTTGTCTCAGGTAGCATAACTACTATTAGGTCAGCTTGAAGTAGTCCATTCACCACATCCAAGCAATTGGCTCCTTTGGATACCATGTGCATTATTGTCTAACCCTTTCTTTTTGTTCCTCGAGCCATTTGTGGATCCTTTGCTAATAAATCTATCACAATATCTATGTAACCAATTCTTGTAGCTATATGTAGTGCATTCTTTCCATTGCTTCTAGAAAGCCCCGTAAATTGGTTGTATCTAGAAATAAGTTCATATCACCTCAACATAACCCTTAGTTGTAGTAGAAATAATAGGTGTGGCATTTGAAAAATCCAAAGTTTTGCTCAAATCAAGGTTATGGTTTAGAAACTCCTTCACAACAATTGTGTACAACTTATTAGTGAACTTCAAATTTAATATGGAACCTCATACCAATGAATTACACTACATATATGTATATAAACATTCATAATGTGTGATCCCAGAAACCAACTCAACCTCAACATATAACAAAATGAATTCGACTATTTAGTAGTCCATAACTCACATGCATAAGAAGATAATTTTTCATAGAGGTTTCTCACATGGCATGTCAAATAAAAAATCAGGAAGAGAGCATAAGATAAGATTTTGATTTCATTTCTATTTTGAAATTTGACCTTCCATTTCTTTTAGCAAGTTTTGAAGGGAGAGTATGTATATCATTTCCCTTGTTGTGTCTCTCCAATGATACCAGTAGCACATAAGTATCATGGTATCTTGCTAGTTCATATGGCGATGATGAATCACCTTGGATTTGAGATAAGGAGGTGATTGTAGTGTATGCTTTGTTTGGTAGAGTCGTAGTCTTTTGCTTGAAGGTTGGTTTTCTTACATTTATTTCATCTGTTGGATGCATGATGATTATAGATTTGCCTTGCACCTTTTTCTATCATTGTTGAATCATGTTCCCAAGACTCAAAGTAGTGAAGTAAATTATGTCCTCTATTATGGAATTCGTTGATTATTATTGTATACACATTTCTCCAACCTCTTTATTGAATGAAAGCCTTTTGTGATGAGAATCCACCTTGACCGAGTCACAATTATTTGCTCCAACTGCACCTCAACGAAAGAGCCTTTGGTTGGTTAAACTCAGTATTGAGCTTGCCTCTATCAAAAGTGAATTGTGTGGTCTTTAGCGACCCATGGTATGTGGTTGGCCTTGTCCATGCACTTGGCATGACTATGTGGTATGGTATCAACCATGGGAAAGGAACATGTTGAATGCTGGCTCCATTTCTTTCTTTACATATACTAGTAAGTTTTGAATTAGTAACTCAGCACTCGGAATGCATAGGAGTTTCCTTCAATTCTACCACTCCTGAAATGCTTACATTGAAGAACCTACTCTTGTTGATTCTCTCAATATCCTAAATGGGAAACCTAAAAATATTAGTACAAGAATATAGCATGAGTTAGCAATTTTAGAAAATACTTTTGTGTTCCACATAGTAATAAGTGATAGGAATTTTTGGGGCTATCAACTATTTGGGATTATTCACCTAAAACATTTTTCCAATTTTTTTAATATCACTAGACTATGGTCTAAATCCCTATCAGTGGTGTTTAAGTGAACTTGAATAAATCTTTTGGAAAAAAACATGGGTTGTACATGTGTAGCAGCCATTAGGGTGTATATTTCTAGAGTTATTATTCTTTTATGCGTTTACTCAAAGGGTTAGAATGTGAAACAAGGCTAAGAAAAATGATATAATAGGAAAGAGACCAACCAGTTCCTAGGAGTTGTTTAAAACAACTTGAAATCTATCATCAGCGCCATAAAAGACATATGTCCAGAGACTTTGATCCTGAGAATATAATAATGCAGAAGGAAAGGATACATTATATTTATAGTTAATAAGTCAAAATACAAGTTGGTACATAGAAACTGAGAACAACACGGGTGAATGAACAAGAACCATAACACTTTCAAAGATTTCTTTAGTGGTAGATTATAAGAACTTCAAACACATCTAGTTGTTGCAACAAATAAACAACTATTGCATATTTGTTTTCACCTATTGAGCCTTCAAATAGGGGGAACAACCCCCTCCACTTGGCACAAAAGTACGAGAAGCTCTGAAATTTTTTTCCATCTAAATATTTGTTGGGTAAGATAATAAATATGTGGAAGAGGTTAATTAAGTGCATGAGATATGTAGATACATAAAGGAAGTTAGCGTGAATGAAAATAAAAATAGTCACTAGAAAAGGAGAGCTATAGAGAATTAAAAAAGCTAATGTTGATGAGGACACCTATAGAAAAATATATCCCGACAGCGACACGTATAGAAAAATATATCCTAATAAGGAGACGCTCTCAACATGTGTGTTGATGTGCAGTGTCAATATCAAATTCCATAATCATATTTATGATTTTTCTTACAAAACAATAGAAATAAGCTCGAATATTAATTTTCTTAAATTCAAAGTGGAAGGATGAAGGCAAAGAAATGGCCAAGGAGAACACATAATGCCCCAAAAACAGAAGAAGAAAGGATACAACAACTGAAGTCGAAGCAAATAGGAGAGTAGGGAAGGAGGCAGCATGGGGGATTTCAAGAGGAGGTGGGGATTAGACAACCTAGGTCATTCCAAAACCAGGAAAAATACTTTTACTTTGGAAAAGATGTCCTAGATGAAGCCTGAAAATTTCTCTTTGGAATTATGTGAGAAGTTTGAGTATTTAAAGGGACTATGATCAATCTATGGAGTACAGTAAATCTTGGAGATGATTTGTGGGGCATTGAAAAACAACAACAACATTTGAGAGAAAATGAAATTAAACAAAAAAAATGGGTTCATCCATATATATATTGAGTTGTTTTTTCATAATAACTAAAGTTATTTAAAATAGAAAACAAAACAAAAAAAATAATTGCCTGAATAATATTTTTAGATCCTATAAAATTAGTTTAATGTTATAGGATATTGGCATTAGTCATATGAAACCATAAATAGAGAAAAATTGTCATAAATGTTTACATACGTAATTGTTGAAATACATGGTGAAAAACTCATGATATCATTACTCAGTTAAGAAATAAAATCAAGAAATTTCTAAAGAAAATAACTGGATTCCCCATTAGAGCTCTACTTCCACACTAGTAGTTGAAATTTTTAAACCACCCCAATCTCACAATAGGTGGATTAAATCAGAAGTATGAGCCTTATGTGCAACAACCATTTTTCCCTTCCAAGTTGAACAGGTTGGAAAAATGGTAGAAGCCACATTTAAGGCATTCTCTGCTAACTTTTCTCTCCTCGCTCCTCTTCCCATTTGTCAACTAGATATTGTCTTTATATTATATGTCTTCACAAAGTGGATACAAAAGAGTTGGATGCATTTTGTTCATATATATTAAACTACTTTCCAAGTGCAGGTGTAGAACTAGTGGAGCTTGGATATTGAGATCCACACTCTTCTTCTAAGTGAATTGCCAACAATTGAACTCTATTTGAGAAGTCAATATCTTCTAAATTTTCCCTTTAAATGAGTCTATCCCTTCCCATCCTTAATAATATGGCCTTGGATTGAAATTCCTTCAAGTACTCACTTTATAAAGGTGTTTTTCCTTCTGATAAAGCAACCTCTTTGACAACCTCAATAGCTAGTGGCAGTAGGTGATTTACCTTGAATTTATTGTCAAATTTATTGTCAGATATTATACATATGTTTTTAGTTGCAAAGTAAGGGAGCGTTGAAAATAATTGCTTTTGCAAATGGAGAACTATCTTACTGTTGGAGCTGTACTTAAAGGCATGCTGAACATTTATATCCTCTTGCGTATATAACTGTAAAAGACCTTGGTTACTCAGTCAGTTGGAGTATGAAGAGACTAGAAGTGACTAAACATATCATTTTACTACTTTGACATATGGAGAAGTCAAACTAGCGATGTATGCTTGGATGTGAAGGAAAAATATTTTTGAAGGCACTTTGGCTAATATGGAGATGAAATACGGTATTTCACGCATTCCCAAATATGTTGATCAATCAAGAAATTTAGACTACTCGAACCTCTTGTTAAAAGTTCCTAAAATGATCATGTTTGTTGGCATTATGTTTCTGGTATGGTTATATGTTACAGATGTTGTACTTGATGGAAACACCCATGGCATGGCTCTCAATATGATGAGAATTAAGAAGTATGCAGGAGAAAAGTTCAGGAATTTTATGCAGAGAAAAGTTTATAAAGTTTATTTCATGTGGAGAAAAGTTCACGGAATTTTATGCAGAGAAAAGTTTATTTCATGTGGGAAAACTTACCTTTGGTCCATGGTAGTTAGTCCTTGGAATTTGAACCTATGGTTTTTGGACCATGGCATCTCGACAGACGTGTTGATCCCTACTATTGATTTGATGGTATTGGTTTGTATGGTTTTGGCCCGTGGTATTGGTCCATGATTTGAGGAAGAGCTTGCCTATATAAAGCAAAGGAGATCATTTGGCTTGTGTATGCTTTTGGGTTGAATATCTTAAGATTTGAAATATTGGGTTATTATTTCAAAAGCTCGATCTATATGAAAGTGAAGTGGAAAGCGAATCTGTGAAGGGTGATCTCTCAAGTGCTGCAGCTGCGGAAGTGCGGAGGCACCGTAGGAGACGCCGCAGAAGGCGCCGCAGGAGACGCCGCAGGAGGCGCCACAGGAGACGCCACAGAAGGCGCCACAGGAGATGCCACCGGAGGTGCCACAGGAGATGCCACAGGAGCTGCCGCAGGAGATGCCACAGGAGACGCCGCAGGAGATGCCGCAGGAGGCGCCGCAGGAGACGCCGAAGGAGGCGCCGAAGGAGACGCCGCAGGAGACGCCACAGGAGGCGCCACAGGAGATGCCGCAGGAGGCGCTGCAGGAGACGCTGCAGAAGGCACCGCAGGAGACGCCACAGAAGGTGCCATAGGAGATGCCACAGAAGGCGCCACAGGAGACGCCACAGGAGACGCCACAGGAGGCGCCGCAGGAGATGCCACAGGAGGTGCCGCAGGAGACGCCGCAGGAGGCACCGCAGGAGATGTCGCAGAAGGCGCCACAGGAGACACCGCAAGTTTAGTTTTCTGTTATTGTGGATCTGGTTATCTGGGTGCCTTACTAGAACTTGATGATCATTTGATATTTATGGATCCAGTTTGAAAATTTATGAAAAGTGGTCCTTGAAAGAAAAGAAGTAGGGGGTTGTAGCTCCCTTCCAGGAGAGACTGCAAAACGAGAGAGAGTTGTAGCTCTCTGCAGGTTGCAGCCTGCATACTAGTAAAGGACTTCACCAGTACAAGACCATTGTAAAAGGAGTTTCTAATTTGAAAGAAGATAGAGACATATTGCAGTAGGTGGTTTTCACCCACATTGGGTTTCCACCTTTTATCTGGTGTTCTTTGATGTGACTGTCTGTTTTTCTTGTTCATGCTCATTGTTTTATGGTACTGATATGCAAAAATAATTCAAAGTATAAATAAGGAAGAATTGTTAAAAGGACTAGATAATACTAATTCACCCCCCCTCTCAATATTATTTTCAATAATTGGTATCAGAGCAGGTCCTTCTAAAGAATCTTGATCGCTTGAAGGAAGATCTTTCATCATGAGCAACTACGAGAGGGAATCATCTATCAGGCCATCGGTTTTTTATGGGACAAACTTCAATTATTGGAAGGTAAGAGTTACGGCCTATCTTCAATCTCTTGGTACAGAAGTTTGGAACATCGTAGAGACAGGCTATGTTTTTCCTTCAACTACTCCTACA
>APFE030093663.1:0-90947 GCA_000404065.3 Pinus taeda | reverse complement strand
GGTTTGAAGGGGGCAGGTAGCCCCCCTCTACGGGGTCTGGGGCAACGCCCCAGGAATTTTTTTTTTTTGGACTGTATATTAGGTTGGGCGAACCTACCTATGGTTTTTGATCCATGGTTTTGGATGCGATGGTTTTTCGGTCCATGGTATTGGATGCTTCGGCATGTATAAATATGTATTGTAACATTGAAAGAAACATAATGAAAAAATCAAGCTGGTAGTCCCGGTTTTGGGATCCAGGGGAAAATCTCTGTGCATATGTGCTTTATGTGTTATGCTCTTGCATTGTTTATTTTATTTGTTTTAGAATTTGTATGCAGGTAATTTCTGTACAGGACTAAAACTTACAACGTTGATTGTCTCATTAAGAAAATGCATATTGTGATTGCTCATTAAATTTTTTGGATAGCTAGACTTTGTCGGCACGTACTCAAAGATGAATTTTTCTACTATCGTGCTTGTATAGTCCTTCATGGGTTATGCCTACGCCCATCTAGTTAAGTACTCGGTCGCGGTGATGATGTACCGCACACCCGTCTTCTTTCCTGGAGGATGAATCGGTCCCACAAAGTTAATCACCCACTTCTCGAAGGGCTATAATGATATCTATGGATTTAGTGGCATCTCATCCCTTCTTGATGGTCTACCAGTCCTTTGGCATGCGTCGCATTCCCTACAATATGCTTTTGGATCCTTATGCAAGCTCAGCCACCACAACCCAATGCGTAGAATATTCTGAATTGTTGCTTTTCCTACATAATGAAATCTTGCGGCTCCGCCATGAGCCCCAGTGTGGATGTTGTTTCATTCAAACTCTGGCACATAACGTCACAATATTTCATCTATTCCCATTTTGTACAAGTGCCATACAATGACATAAAAGTTTGTTGTGTGCACCACCAGTTCGTTCTTTTGTTGGCTTATATATCCCTGTGGAGCGGTACATGTTGTCAGGAAGTGTATACTATCTTCAAAGTGGCCTTTTGTGATGCGCACTCTAAAGAGTTGTGTGTTAGGCAATATTTCATCCAAATTAGTAGGCTCTTCTCCAATTTCAATGCGCAACAGACGATTTGGTGCTACATTCAATTGTCCTAGTTTCACAATGAATTCAAAATCATATTCCTGGAACAACAACCATATGCATATCTTCCCCCCCAACACAAGCTTGTTTAGTAGGTATTTCAATGTAGAATAGTCTATATACAACTTAAAATGTCTACCCAACAGATAATGCCTAAACTTTTGGAGCGTGTACACCATAGCTAATCCTTCGCGCTCTATTGTGGAATGTATTTTCTTAGCTTTGGACAACTTCCTACTTGAAAACACTATAGGGTGATACAAGTCCCCTTCACCAACTTGTGTCAGTACTACTCCCAACATAATACATCATGTGTCCACATGCACATGAAATTCCTTCTTCCAATCCGGGAAGACTAGGATCAATGTTGTGACCATATTCTCCTTTCGCACACCCAAGCTCTTCTGGCATTCTTCATTCCAATAGAACATAACATCCTTATTTAACAATTTTTCCATCGGCACAGTGATCTAGGCATAACTCTTGATGAATTTCCTATAGTATCCCGTATGCCCCAAAAATGTGCGTAGCTGTTTCAAACTCGGCACCTCCAAATTGATTATGACCGCGATCTTTGCAGGGTCTACCATCAAACCTTGTCTACATACCACATGACCCAACAAGATCCCTAAAGGGACACAAAAAAAACATTTCTTCAGATTGAGCATGATATGGTACCTTCAGCATGTATCTAGCATCAAGTGCAGACTTGCCACATGGTGCTTTACCAGTCCAAACACTATCCAATCATCAAAGTATACCTCCAGAAATTTGTGAATGAAATCCTTGAACGTTGTGATGAATACGCGTGAAAAGATAGTTGGTGCATTCTTCAGCCTAAAAGGCATCGCCATATACTGGAAGCATCCCCATTCAATCACAAAGGTCATCTTATTTCTATCCTCCAGTGCGATCTTGATCGAATGGTACCCAGAGAACCCATCAGTGAATGAATATGCTTCTTGGCCACCAACATTATCCAGGACCTCATCGGTGAATGGAGTTGGGAAGGGATCATGCACACAAGCATCATTAAACTTCTTGAGATTTATGGCATATCCTAATTTCTTCCTTCTGCTTCTTTTCTTGAACTACTATTGGGCTCACCCAATCAGATTCTTCCACTGGTTCAATAATACTTTCTGTGAGTTTATTATCTAACTCTAAGCGGACCTTTTCTTTGTACTTTGGATTAAGGTGGTAAGGCATTTTCTTTAAAGGTTTCACATCTATTTTTAGGGTGATCTTCATGAAACCCAAGTCCCCTATTATCCCCTTTAGATTTGAAAACTTCGTGGGAAAAATATCCTGATATTTGCAGAGTAGTTCAGCGACCTTATCAACTGTCGCGTCATCCCAGTAGTACCCAATATTTTCAAACTTCGGTTTTGCCTCTGTGCCAATGTTCACCTGCCTAGTTTTGAGTGGCTCGGTTATGTTTGGGTTCTCTAGTTGTTGTCCTTCAACTTCACAGTGACCCTCAGTCTCTGGAATATTAATCTTCCTCGGGTCTTCATCTTCTTCTCCCACTGTTTCATTGTAGCTCTCCAGTGTGTGGCTTAGTTGAGTAGTCCAATCAGGTTGAATAAAATCTACAGGATCTTACGACATCCTGAAAATTGTTGCCTTAACCTCCTGTAATGCTTCATCGGTAGTTTCAAACCCATCTTCAAAGCTGAACGTCATCAAAAATATTTGGCGCAAAATATCCCATTCTTTGGTGCCATGGAGGAGTTCCATATACAAGTACCAATTCATTGGTATAACATCCAAGGTATGACAAAACAGATGGACCCTCTTCAGCTGAGGCTTTGCTCCATACTTTTTAGTTCATTTGGCCAAATGGTCGCGTGGATCATTTCTCCCATCATATTTTTCTATTAGCCATACTTGTGGCTGACCAAACCGCACTCTCATCATTTTTCTATATACGCGCTAATCATAAAAATGTCCTTGTGAGTGCCCTACCATCTCGTAGGTGTAGTACCCGGTGCCTAGTCAAAGGCTTTGAAGTGATGTTTCTCTGGCACTTCTCTCTCAAATGCATCCAAAAAGTGATCAACATCAATTAAACCAACATAGTAAGGCAAATTTCTTACCTCTAATGATACACAACACAACGACTTGGTCATCATATTACAGTGTACCGTAGATACTTCATGCAGTCGATTCTGCTAGTACTCTAGTTCTTCATCTGAATTTAGTGTGAAGGAACTTTCATGGTCCCATGCAATACTTCCATCTACTTTCGGATTCACCCAATCCTGATCTCATGTTGTTATCTTGTAAATATGGTCTAAATTGTCATCAATTTCATAATCGTGGACTGGTTCAGTATAGTGTGGTCCTTCTGTAGGGTCTAGTGGCACCACTACGCAGAGCGATTTATTCTCAAATATCATCATTCACTTCTTTAGATTGATTACCCCATTCATGTTAGTGGCCTAATCGATCCCAAGGAATGTGGGGTAGGGATTGCTATCATCCACAATCTCTATTACATCGAAATCAACAAGTGTGCTCACACATTCGATATCAATTGTTACCCCCTACAACCTCCCCAATGGGATGATTTTCTGTTGATTCACCATTCTTAACTAAATCGGAGACCATTGTAGCACAAGTCTCCCCATTCTTTCCCATGTTTATTTTGGCAAAACGTTCACTTCAGACCCTAGGTCCAAGATAACTTGGTCCATTTTGTATTCTCCTATCTACGCCATGAGTCTCATCTCATGTCCAGTTCTTTCCTTATGCTTACGAAGCTTTCTAACTACACACGGTCCTTTAGTAGTGTTCTCCTTACCAGCGCACCTATTAATCAACTCCTGTAGTCCCTTCATAACCTTGCTATCGCGTAGTAGTTTTATGCAGGTCTCCAAGAACGTGGTAATCATGGATAGGTTGATTTCTTCAATCGGCTTCTCCTGACTCCCTGAGGTAGAGGCCTCAGCAAAATTTTTCTTTGCTTCCATAAATGTTTCTTTTGCGCATTCTAGATCAAACTTGGTCTCCTTTTTTGGTGCCTTATGGACCCACTCACCTTCTTCAAGCTTCTTCCCCTTATCCTCACTAATCGTTGCTCTGCTCCACATCACAATATTTACCTTAGAGTCTTCCTCGCAAGGTTCAACCCTCATCATCTGCAGGTTCTGAGTCGGTTGCTAGGGCTGCACCCCCTTCTTGGGTATCTTAGCTAACAATATAGGGAAATCCTCCATCACATGGTCAAATCGAGTACAATAGCGGCATGACAGTTGTGTCAGATTCGGGATGTCTCACGCGTAGTGTCCTGGTCCACCACAATTATAACAAATAACCTTTCCTCGACCTCTACTAGGTCCTCCTCCATCTCGGCCTCATCTGTGCCCCTGATACTCACCTCGCGCTCCTCCAATTCCTTGGTATGGAGGCTGCATTTCTGCCTGCACCCTATATGCAGGCATCCTATCCATCATTAATTCGTAACTCGATTAATTGTGCTCATCATGACCCACAAATTGACAGAAGCTGCAGAAGAGATGTTGCGGTGTCTATATGAATTTCTGTAGCAAATGGAAACTGTCTATAACATGTTTCCCGGCTACTTGGAAAATAGCATACCATAGCACGGGCCCTGTACTTGGCCCTGCTACAACTTCCAACGTTGGAGTCATTGGTCCCCCTGCTGCCACATAATTTGCGAAAACTGCACAATGCTCTTTGTCATGCCCCTAGATTTTGCACCTTATGCACCACACTTCTTTGCACTCCTCTAGGAAAGTTGTTCTGTCTTTTTTCAGACATTGTATTTAGAGGCAAAGTTTCTACAACTACACATGAATCTACTAAACCCCTAGATTAGCATCCTGCATTGCTATCTCATGCAATCTCATCGATATTTCTAGAGCTTCCACCTGGGTCCCAATCTTCTGCTGTGATAGTGCAACCCTTAGATGCGGTAGGAGCGAGACCACAAACCATTCGCGGTGTTGCCCATTATTCATATTCATGTTAGCCTCATGGATCGTACACTTTAATATCTGATCAAAATTCCAAGGTGTCTCACTAGGCTTCATCAAGATCTCTTTGAATCCCACAATTGGTTGTCCCTCAGACTTAGGTCTACTGAATTCCTTATTTAGTGCAATTTGGATATCTGCCAACGCGGACATCAGATTATCTATGTAGGGCTTAATGTACCATGTTAGTGCGTGGTCTTGCAAAGCACTAACCAATGTTTCTTTCTTAATTTGATCATCTGTGATACCTTGAGCTTCCCATACAGCCTTTGCAACGAACCAAAATTAGTCTAGATCTTAATTTCCCACGCCTTTGAGCACATGTAGCTTTACGAAGTTCACCATGTTGAATGGTGGTGAAGGTTGTGGTGGTGTGGGTGGATGAGGTATTCACAGGAATCATTTCTTTATTAACTGAATAGTGCTCTGCGGAGAAGCCTGTGTTGCTCCCTCATCGTCACTTAGAGGAGGTTCAATCAGTGGGCTATATTTAGGGCCTTTTCTTCCTCCATACCTAAAATTCCTTCCACTTCGCGTAGCCCCAAAGCTCAGGATAACTGCATAACCCACTTTTCACACAAGAGCATCTTAATCCAAGTATTTAATGATTTCAAATACTTACATCATGGTCCTTTGAAGAAGCAAAACTCTGATTCACTATAATTGACCGAAGTATCAACCGTGAACTTTATCACAAAGAAACCTATGATATGATAAGGCCAATGATCGCCAACACATGCGATCTTATCTTCAGAGGCTTCCGATTTTTGCACTAACTCGAGGTTCTAGACAATCTGACCATCAAGCCTCCACCTCCCTTGGCCATCTGCCAACTTCATGATCCATTCATATAATTCAACTGGGAAGGAATAGAAGATGATTTCATGTATCTCTGTGTACATATATCTATCTAACCACTATTCTTTTGTCAATCACGGATTCCTATTTTCTTGCACCGTGAATTTGTGGATTTTTCTATCCAACCAGTCTTCAATATCCTTCTTAGTTAGATTCCAATAATGCGACATCACACATCTCTTTATGCAGATCCTGGTCCTAGAAACAAAACCATTTGTTGGCTTTATGGGCCCTGGCCTAGGTTTAGTGTTAAGTAGCCAAGAAAATCCCTACACTACTAGCCCTTTCGGCATCAATCCGCAGAGTGTGGACTGAAGTCTCACCTGAAGTAGTATGGGGGGATGAAGGAACCAAGTTTCTCCACCCTGTGATGGTTTTGATGTCAGTAATATGCCTGAACCCTTCCTTCACACATACTGATAAGCCCTTTAGGGCTTATCAAAGTACTTCTCTTATTCGTCCTTGAAACCTCCATGAAAGTCTCCGATCATCCTTCACAGACCCTAAATAGATAGATGAGGCACTTACACACCTCTGTAATTACTCTTACTTCTGTATTTACTCAGATTTTCTTAAGTATTATTTATCTTTAACATGCATTATGGTTATATTCACATAAACATATATTCTTACTTGCATTCATATGACAACGTAAAATACATAGATTCACGCACCAATATAGAATTAATTCATAACCCCAGTACTCAACATAACATAACCACAACATTCATAACAGAAGTAAAATAATGCATACACAGATAATTCTAGAATACTTTTCTTTATTGATAATCCATATTTCTAGTATAGACTCTTACTACCCTACGCGCACAGTTGTAGGGGTCCACACACTTAGGTGTAGACTTCTACCCCAGGCCTCTATGCACTTAGTTGCAGAGGCTCTTCTTACACTAAGACTCTTCCCTCTTAGCTCTCACAGACCTATAAACTTACTCAGAACTCTACCAAAACTTATAAACTGACTTAGACTCTTATAAGACTCCCCTTTTATACAATCCCATAGTTCGCGGACCAAGGGAATATTTCAACAAGTCGACACAAAATATCTAAAGTAAGGGTGGAAACCCTTTTTGACTACTTAAATCTTCATGCTTTGTAGCCACAAAATGCGTAGAACTTACATTCTTTACACAAAACTTGGGCCTTTAGCGCCAAAACTTGGGCTTTTAAGCCCAAAATTGACCCCAGGGAACCCATTCCCAACAACAAGCATGCAAGCAAACAAACAGAAAGAAAACAATTATTCTACAACCAAGGTAACAGTGCATGGGCCTGATCATGTGAAGTGATATTTCAGATGCAGTTTCTGGTGCATTGGTTGGCCCATGCTGGTGAAGGCTTGGTTTGCGAAAACCTAGTTGTGTGAACCAACAAACAAGAAAGATATAACAATGAATACAAACACACTTCATGTTTCAAAGTGCCACAGGACATAAGTGAGTGCAAGTACATGACATGTGGTCCATGGACTTATCACAGTGTTGTACGAAACTACGTGCAACTTTGAAGCATACACATACTCTTGACTATGACATGCAAGAAAACAAAAGAAACAAAGACAACTTGCATCGTGCACGTGTGCTTGCAATGTAAGATTCCTCTAATGCATGAGTGATGGGATTGTGCAGTTTGAGTGGAGGAAGCATGATCTGTGTGTGAGATTGATATTCAATGCATGCAAATGAGTGATGAGGAGCCTTGGGTGATTGAAAGGTTTCATGATCAGAAGTGAAACCAACATCAGGACAATGAGGGCCTATCATAACCATCAGCTCAGGCTAAAGTGCCTCGAAAGTCTTGGGGATTTCGACTTCATCATTAGACAAATCATCATAAACCGGTGGCTTTGAAAAATAAACTACATTAGAATCATAACCATGATAAAATACGAGAGTAAATGGATCATGACAACTATGATAAGAAAAATCAATGATTTCATTGGCATCCTCATGATCTGATGAATCAAATAGAGAGGTAGATGAGAAGAAAACAAATTCATCGTATGTGTTTCCAGAAAAGGTAGATGAAAAATCAAGTGGATTTTCAATGAATTATTCATTCTCTCCATTTTCAAATGATGGACTGACATCCGGTGTGTCCTGTGAGTGATAAAAAATGCGTGCATCCATAGATGAATATACACATCCGAAATGATGGATGGCAGGTTCACCAAAGATGTCAAGAAAGAATGGAGGAGGCTCAGAGAGAAGGAAGTCATCCTTCATTGAGTGTTGATGCTCAAGCTCCTAGTTATACTCTTCATGAATGAAAATTCATGTTGGTTGTGCAAAAACATATCCATCGATGGATTGATCCTCATTCACAACAAGTGTAGAGTATAGAATGGAAGAACATAAGACAATATCATCCAGAGGAACAAACGAGTATGAAGACGGAGGTTATTGTACAAAACACATATGACAACTTGATGGACTCACAACCAAATTTGCGTGAAAATTAAGTGAAGTGATGTTGGTAGGATGTAATATCTAAACAGATGTGTGAGCATGATCTCTTGCATCACTCTGCAGTGGTGGAGATGTTTGATGAGGGGGCGATGGATAGTGTTTTGTGACAGTGACCGCATCCATTTGTGATTGTGCAGGTCCATCATTGAAGAATATTGAGTGAGGCTTGAGTTCAAACTTCTTCTTGGGGTGGGAAGACTTCTTAAGACAATACTCGAATCGGTCCCAAAGATAGAAAAATTTCATCTGGCTCTTCAGAGCTTGAAACTGCAAATCCTGGAAGGACTGCCAAAAATCCATAGGTGATTCATGCAGAGCCTTGTATTGTTGTAAAAATTTTTGGTCAAGATGTTTTGGATCAAAATGATAGAAAGTTTCATCAATGAGATTTCAGAAGTGCTCAAGTGAGTGCACACTATTAGCTGGTAGGCTGCACAACCACCGATGTGGAGATTCACGAAGTGTGTATGCAAGCAGTAAACTAGCTTGTTTATGAGAACATCCATATTCCTCATGAAGCATGGAAAGGAAGTTATGTAATAACTTAGGCTAGGACACTTTTCCTTCACCATCATACATGTATGTTGACAAGAGATTGAAAAACTGCCTCATTATGGTAATAGATTCAGCATGCGAAAAAAATCGTGGGGGGAGGAGACTGCAAGACTCCATGATAGATATGAAAAGGTTCAAAATAGGATGAGAGAACATAGCTTGTTATCTTTCCCTCCTTCTAGTGCCATAAATGTTGACATACTGGACCCACCAACATCTTAGGGGATCTCCCCACTCAGAAGTTGCAATTAGACCTCAAACCGTTTGGTGTAGGAGTCCTAGTAGTGGGTCGTATAGTAATGCCTTGATCGTGATTTCGCACATAGGCAAGTAAGATATCCTTGTTGGTAGCAAGGGTATGATAGCTGCATTAAGTCAAGGAAGGTGCATAAGAGGTTCTAACATGAGAGTGAGGTTAGTCCGCGCCTTGGAAACTTGTAATAGTACGTGGCTTGGAAGGGAACACACAAGCGAAGATGCATCACCAGCTAGAAAAGAAGTTAGCGAGCAATCCAAAGCGATGGTTAAACCAATAACACATTTAAGAAAGATTCATACATACTTATACAAAATAGTCCGTACAAGCATGCATAAGCAAACAAATACATATATCATTTAGAGTAAGCCAGATAGCATAGAATACAATACAACATATGCATGAAATGTGTTGGCTCTATTATATTAAGAAGTGTAAGTTCTAGTCATACATTACATCCATGTCCAACCACTAGTTTCAATAGAAAAATATTACAACCACAACAATCTTCTCCTCCAAAGAGATATACCAGCTCTGCGCAGTGAAAAAGCTAAGGTGTGTTACAATACTGTCCAAGCTTTCTCTAAGATATTCCTATCGAAGCTTGGCTGACAAAAGGAATTTACAATGAGTTATGAGGGACTACTTATAGCAAACGGTGGGGTGGCCCTTGACATTCCCCTTTGTGACAGTTCATCTACCCTCATGACTCTTCATCTACTCTATGATTATTACATCCATCAATTGACACTTGAAATTACACTTGACAAGACATTACATTACAATGCACATGTATCCATGTGAGACAAAATGGGTTGAGCAAGCCATGCAAGACATCATTAGGACTTGGACAACCATGGGAATTACAACACTTTGGTATCCTTGTGATGATCGACAATAGTGAATTGATGCCAATATCGGTAGTCTGTGATGGTGTCCGTGTACTCCAAGATGACATCTTTCTTGAACCTGACTCTTGCCTCCATAACATCCGAGTACACTTCTTGGGCTCCTTTGTCCAACTTGTCTGATAGCATGCACATCATTGTCTTTAGCGTGGCTGGACCAACAACATACTTGTGCATGGTGTCTACACTGATTGACAAGTCTGGGCTAGGGGCTATGCGCATCAACTTGTCAAAGTATGAGTCATGCTCTAGTCAGACCCGTGCCTTTGTCTTCGCCTGGGTGAGAATCCTAATAGATGGGATCACATGTGCGTGCACTACAAAATCCATACTCTTGAATACATGTGCATGGGAAGCCTGTAGACTAGTGATGAGTTACGGGAGCTCTTCATAGTTCTTGATCTGACTCAGGATGCATACCTTCAACTTGACCACTTTGGGATTCATCATCTTAGGTAAGTGAAGTGGAGATCCCTTGTATCTCATCATCCATGCTTACATGTAATCAATAATAGCATGCATGTTGGAAAACATACATGCCCTTCTAGCACATCACTACTGCCATCCATTGAGGTGGATCACTGCCTTATGCACGGTACCAAAATTGGAATACAATGGCCGCATGACTATGTAAAGAGACAATACTTCATCCAGTATTTCCTTCTTCAATTCTGCTCAGGTGGACACCATAACTAATTCTCCTCCTTGCTTGGCCATTTGTAGCTCCTTTGTCATTCACTCGTTCTCAACTATCAGAAAGTGAACACTCGATCTAGTGGCTTTGGCATATGCTCTAGTAGCATCGGCTAATGCTGCTTGATGTTTGTGCACGTCAGACACGATACTCATTCCTCACACTGTGCAGGAGATGTATGATCTTCCGGAGTTGACACTCTGTGAGATTGCAAAACTCTATGTTGGGACTTCTCAAATGAGATGTTGTGCATCTCTCCTTCTGGCTGATCTCCAAGGATCTTAGTGTATCCTTGGTCACTTGTGAATTACTCGTCTTTTGGATGCAATGAAGTTGGTGGGTCGATCTGTTGGTGGTGGAGCATGAGGTTGATGTCTTGCTCTATCTCCTACCACTCCATATCCATATCCATTTTTTCAAGTGTGTGATATATCTCCTAAGCGAAATCCTGCTCATGCAATGGTTCACCTTTTTTCCTTGTGCCAGCTATTTTGATGAGTCCACTACCTGTACAGGCACTGTTTCATCCATTTGCACAAGTTGTGCCCCCTATTGTACCTATTCTTGCTACATTTCCTTCTCCTTTGTACGTAGCTCCTATTCCTTTTAGAGTTTCTCCTTCAACTCATGCAACTCTTTCTCTGTTTCCTCCATTCTTCATTTCTATCTTTGCCTTTGTATGTTTCTCTTGTTGTGTTGTTTCCTATTTGCCTTTATAGCCATAGATGCTTTCTCCACAAGTGGATTTTCTCGAAACTTGTAGCTTTTCTCTTCCTCCATATGATCGAAATCTTCCTGTTAGCCTTTTTGTGCATTGGTATGTTCACCTCTGCTATTGCTGCTACTTCTGGTTCTCTCCAAGATGTTGCTTCACATTGTTTCGCTAACCATTCCATAACGAAGATGACTAGTTCATTGACTTTGGAGGAGTTGTAACAATAGCTCCATGGGTGCTCCTCTACCTAATGACATGCCTTGTGGACCCAATTGAACTTTACTCTCACACAATGATCTTTCACAAAACAATGCAGGTCATATGGATTGTAACTTTGGAGGTCAAATGGATACTTCTTCATCTGCTCTGCTTCGAAATTTGCATGCTTGAAACTCTGAATCTCGTATAACCCAATGTGTAGCAGAAGAGTGGTTGAAGGTGTCCTTTTATTCTAGTGCAACCTAGATATCAATCCTACCGAGATGTGATATGATACTTCCTGCATGACGAGTATGTCCAAGGAAAAATTTGGTAGAACATAGGGAGGCTTCTCCGTGTTGTACATCCATAGGAAGGTGCCGGACGATGAAGCATACCAATCAACTATCTTTATTCGTGCCTCAATTGTTGCCTTCAACATGCAGGGTGGATCTTGTTTGAATATCATCTTGTAAATCGGGGTGACAAAATGATGAAACAACCATGTGATAACTCCTCTAAAGTTACATTCAGACAATAAATTACAATAAGTGTTCATAGTAGTATCTTCTGGTGTCCATGCCAAATTCAAGCCCAGTAACTCATGTTGGGCATAGATTGCATCCAAGATGTAGGCAGACATGTAGATCTCTTCTTGTATACCTTTGGGTGGCTATCAAGCCCCTATTACTTGTTCCTTTAGTTGATGGGCAAACATATCAGACTAGTTTCATGCTTTGCCTTCTTTGGCCTGTTGGTCCAGTGCGATCACCCCACTCTGTGAGAAGGTTTTTGTGCTTTCTTGGCCATACAGTCTACATGAAAATATGACCAAGTATTGATATGTCTTCCACAATATCTTCATCTTGTATATCTGGTTTGGTGTCATCTTGATTTTAGCTTACTCCTTCACCCAGTTCTTCAAAATGTCTCTAGAGTTAGCATTGCTCCTGGGTAAGCTGAAGCGTGTTTCCATGATGGTCATAGGCTTCGACATCTGATACATCTCATCATAATTTTATGCTCTGAAGGTAGCAATCTCCATCCATTGAAACTGCTCAATGTCATCGTCTCGGGATTAGTGTGCGAGATGATCCAATGTATCATTTCTGTGCATGGGAGCATGGGATACCTACATGCAATCCAGTTCAAGCCAGACTTATGGATGTTCACATAAACTCGGGAGTCTTCAAATTCTTCCCCAAATGTGCCTTCAAATGCATCTTTGACCTCTTGCCAATTCAACTTGATGTCCTTGTCTATAATCAGTTTGGTATCTTCATAGATCGACAAACTTGTAGACACTCGCTCAACCACTGCTCCAGTTGCACTTCCATCAGTGTCCTTTGATCCTTCTCTCTTGGCAGCCATTGATCCTAAACTATTAAGAGGCATATGAACACTTGCAAGATCTGGAGACAAAGTGACATGCATGGCAAGAAATCTGTCAGTGAAAACCAAAGCAAATTTGAGGAAGGACACGCAACATACCTGGGAATTGAATGGAAAGGATTGAGAAATTTCTTCTGGAAGGCTAGCTGACTAGCTGCCAAAACTGCATAAATGGTAGTCTGTGTTTTTTGGGGCTAGATGGCTATTGGATTTTCACAATGTGCAATCCAGGTCAGCCTGCTGAATGTTGGAATTGCACAATGCACAATTTCAGCTGGTAGTGGTTGCAGGCCGAGTGACTACATTGTGCGATTTTATGGGCCAACAGTCACTGTCCCTTAGAATTGTGCAATGCAAGAATGGAGGAGAGATCCTAGGTAGAAATACACATTTCTTGAGAGGAAGGCAGATCCTTCCCTCTCAAGATTGCGTAATTTTGTCTTGGTGAGGTAGAGTCTGGGCCAAGGCTGTAGAGACTTGCCGATGGGCAACTAAAATAAAATATGGAAGTGAATGCATGCTAATACTGAGTGTAAGTAGAAGCTATCGTGCATGCAAATAGTGAATGAAATATTTAGAAAATGGAACAACATGCATGTGGATGGAGTGATTCGACAAGTCAGCGACCATTCGTGAAAAATAGTTTCATGCATGGATGACAATGAGATGCTAGTGAAAACTGAAACGGTGCTAGTATAAGCTAGTATGCATGTAAACGAAAGCAAGCATTCACAGAAATCAAGAAAAAAACACTCACACAAGTGAAAACGCAAAACATGATAGAAATGCTACAAAAGACAAGTTAAGACCACTTACTTGTGAGTAGCTGAGTTGGATGTGTCAGAGAGTCCTGGATGTGTTGTGGCATGTCAGAGATCCAAGATCGATGTGAAGGAATGAGCTATGAAGCATCAAATAAGTAAGTTTGAATCTCATGATGTGCATGCCATAAATCTAGGAAAAAACGACACTTGGAGGAAAGGTTCTAAAACAATCTTTGCATGTAACCCCAGCTCCTAAAAATAGCTCCTTAAAATCTAGGGATGCTTTTTTCATGTTTCTTTTTCTATTCCCAGAAAAAACAGCCCATGCATGCAAGTCAAGTTTTCTTGGCCCTAGGTGGAACCAGTCAAATCAACTACACATGCAACAATATGCTTAGTTAGGAGGAAAAAACGTACGTTTATAAGGGGGAGCGTGGTTGGCTACTTAGGAGATTTGCGTAATTTCTGGGAAAAGTAGTTGACTCCTGCCCAGGATTGCACAATTCTTGGGGTGACAAGCCCTGCTGGGAGGAATTGCACAATTTTCTCTATTAGGCTTGACTAGCAGATTTGCACAATTTCTGGAGGGAAGGTTGGTTTCCCTCTAGAATTGTGCAATTTATTGAGGGAGATGCTCAGCTTGCAGTTGGACCAAGTCCAGAGAAATAGTCTGTGAGGTGAATGCAACAAGCTTTGATGGACAGGCTGTAATTCTACAATAAAATCATTGAATCTTCTGTACTTGATGAAGAAAGACAAGTTTCTGTGAAAGGTTGGTAGAGAGGCTCCAAAAAGAAGCTAAGGAAAAATTTTGGAGGGTGGTTGTAGCAGCTACAATACCATGCTAGTGGAAATATACTTTGCTTTGGTGGTACTCGATGCTACAGACTTCTTCTTCCTGGTCATCCAAGATATCATGGGAGGTCCAAGTCTACAAAAACATACAAACGTACTCTTCCTATTGAAAATGTTTCCTTCCTAGTCAACATCAGTGTATCCATGAAGTCTAAAATTTTTGGAAGAATAGCTTAGACCAAGTGTGATTGTCCCATGAAAATATCTCAAAATATGTTTGGTAGTGATCCAATGTGCATGGAGAGGCTCTGTCATGAATTGAATCAATGTATTCACTACGTAGAATTTGTCCAGATAAGTTTTCACTAGGAAAATCAAGGCCCCAATCAACTGTCTATACTCAGATGGATTCACCAAATCGAGTCATGCTGTGTCTCCACATAGCTTCCTGAAGTTCATTTCCATCGGTGCGCGTAGTCACTTGCATTCTATCATTCCAAAAATTTCCAGAAACTTCACAACATATTTTTCTTGTGAAGGAAAATATCATCTGTCATTTGGCACACATCAAGGCCTAGAATTTAATGCATGAGTCCAAGGTCCTTCATCTTGAATTTAGAGGCTAAATCCCTCTTACACTCGATCATCAGGGGCTAACTATCTATCAAGAATAAATCATCAACATATAAACCCAAACTCAATGACATACCTTGGACTACCTTGAAGTAGATGTTGGGATTGGCATTGCTTCTTGTGAATCCTAGCTTCACCAAATAACTATCTATGCGGGAATACCATTATTTGGGGGCTTGCTTGAAACCATACAATGCCTTATTGAACCTGAAAACATATGTTTTTTGATGGTCTACCTGAAATTCCTGTTGCTTCTCAACATACACATCTTCTTGTAACATTCCATGAAAGAATGTAGTCTTAATGTCCATCTGATTAAGGGTCCATCCTTGACTTGTGGCATCGGAAACTATCGAACAGATATTTTTATATTGAGCCACAGGTGCAAATATATCATCATAAGATTCTCCCTCTCTCTATGAGAATCCTCGAGCGATGAAACATTTCCTGTATTTCCCAATGCTACCATCAACTCCATGCTTGATCTTGAATATTCACTTAGAAGTCACCATAGATTCATCATGATTAATTCGTATTCTTTGACAATAGAATATTTCCAAAGTTGTTCCTTCACGGATTCTTTGAATGTGGGAGGTTTGACTTGAATCATAGTGCTCATGGATGCAACATATCCCTTGTACCTACATGGATTCTTCCTTTATCTAAATGATCTTCAAATGTGAGGTCGTATCTCATCATCCTGTAATCTGTCTCAAAGCCAAGGTGGTTTGTTCCTAGGAGGAGGATCACCTGGACGAGGATCTAATCGATCCATGGGCTCCATGGTATCATAAAAAATATCTATCCCATATTTGGGGATGGAAGGACCATCTAAAATATCCATATCATCATTCTTCTCGGGGGGAGGAGGTGGAGGAAGGTCCCTCGCTTTTCCAAGGGTAACATCATCATTGAATGTAACATCTCTGCTAATTTCAACCTTACTTTGGCCACGAATATATATTCCAAATGCTATTTAATTTTCATAATATCCAACAAATTCACCTTTTCTTACCAAGGCTTCCAACTTGGTCCTTATTTTCTTTGGCATATGAAAGTATATGGGGTATCAAAAGATACAGAGATGAATAATATTGGTCTTGACATCTGTGAATACTTATTTTTGGATATTTTTGTTCAATTCTTGATGAGGTACCCTGTTTTAAACATATACGACAACATTTGTTGCTTCTCCTCAAAGGAACTTTGACAACTTTTGATTATGGAGCATGGCCATGGGGACTTCACTAGGGGAGCAATACCATATCACGTGGCATTCATATTGGGGGATATATATTGAGAAAAAAATGACGTAATATATTGGGGGATATATAGGGGGTAAAGGGTTTTTATAATGGCAGGTATAAAATGGAGCTCAAAGTTAATGAAGAAATATAAAGGGGTATAAAAAATGTTAATGAAAAAATGGATACCTACAATCTCTAGGGAAAGTAGGGGTTTTTTAAATTGCGAGATGCATTGGGATTGTATTGGTAGGGGTTTAATTAATGTGATTTTTAGAGGTATTTCCCTATATGTAGTCAAATTAGGGGTATTTTTTAGTATTGCACGAATGCATGTGATACATTAGCGGTTCATTGAGTGAAACCCCCATGAGCATGGCGTGGGTAGCTTCTATAATGGTCTTGTTCTTTATTTCAGCCACTCCATTTTGTTTGGGAGTATAGGTAACAATTTATCTTTCTTGATTCATTTCTTATTGCAAAAATAAATGGATTCCTTTGATTTGTACTCTCCACCATTGTCAGATCTGAATATTTTGATTTTCTTTCCTATTTGATTTTTTATCAAAGCTTGGAATTCCTTGAACACTTTGAAGGCCTCATCCTTGTGTTTCAAATAATATATCCACATATTTCTTTAGAAGTCATCAATTAAGGTGACATAGTAGAGATGACCACAAATAGATGCACATGAATTGAACCATATACATCATAATGAATGAGATGGAGAATGTCATTTGTCTTGTTATCACTAGAGGGGAATGGTCCCCTTGTCTTCTTTCCACTTGTGAAACCTAGACATACTCCATCATGATGGGCTTGAACGTTGGGAATCCCTGAGACCAATTTCTCCAATTTCAGAAGAGCATCATAATGTAGATGGGCCAATCTTCGGTGCCATATCTCACTTATATGATTAGTATCATTGGCCAATGTTTGAGTGGTCTTCTAGTAAACATGTAGAGTCCTTCATATCTTGATCCTAATGTGAATCCATCTCTCATAGGTGATCCAACAGGATAAGTAATAACCTTTCCCCTGATGAAGGAAACCCTCATCCCTTTATCTTCCAAAGCCGATATTTATACAAAAATCTTCTTCAATGCTGGCACATACATCACATCATGGAGCAAAATAGATTTTCTTGAATTCAAATGAAATTTGATGGACCTAAAACCTTTAATGGGATGAATGGATTTGTCTCTAAAAATGATTTTCAAATTTGACTCCCTCTCTACAAAGATTAGAGAAAAAATCTTTATAACTAGAGAATTTGTGAGTGGTCCACTATCAACAACCCAACTATCCCACAAATTTGGAGGATATGAAGATTGATTCGCAAAATTTCTTTCATACTTGGAGAATTTTTACTTATTTTGTGAATGATGATCTTCTTCATGATCAATTGGAGCATCTCTTCTTCTTCTTTCATCTCTTCCATTGCAATTATTCCTTCAGTCATATCTCCTTCTTTGATCATTGACATTTTTTTTTTGCTTCTAGTATTGTAGCGTGGTCCATTTTTTGTCTCAGGGAAATATTGAGCATAGTGGTCTTTCTTATGCTAATTGTAGCATTTGATGTGCATGAATTCCTTCCTTATATTTGGATTTTGAGGAGGAGGCTTTGTTCAATTTGATGGACCTCCTTTCCATTCTTATTTTTCTTGTCATGAGTGATGAGTGCAGTAGACTCTCCTTCTTCATGCTTTTGAATGCTTCCTCTTGATATCATCCTTGTCTCTTCTTGAATGAGATTTCCAGTGATTTGATTGAACGATGGGAGGACATTGTTGTTTCTTATAGTAGTAATAAATTTTTCCCAAATAGGAGGGATACCTCTTAGAGTCACAATTAGAAATTCCATATCAGGCACAAATTCCCCAACTTGTTGCAATTGATCTTTAAGATGAGATATCCTAAATATGTAGGATTGAATGGACTCTCCTTTATTCATATTTTTTTCTTTGAGTTGATATTCAAAAGAGATGATTTCATTAAAAATTTTACTTCATACATGACATCTACCTTATCGTACATGTCCTTAAACCCTCTCAAGTTTGCAATATATGCAAGTAAATTATCTTGTAAAGCATCAACTATGTTTTGATATTCTTTTAACTCAAATTTCCTGTGCTTGTTCTTGGAAGCAGCAGAAGCATTATATGGAGGCTCTGGTACTTTTCCTTGAATGTATTCCAAGGCATCATTGTTATCAGCTATGATTTCCAACTTGACTTTCCATGCAACAAAATTGGATGAGTCACCCAATTTCTAATTTTCTTTGAAAAGGAAGTCACCTTGACTTGGCTAGATCAACTCTTTCAACTTTCCAAAAATTATTGCTTCAATGCTTGTCTTATTTTGGGCTTGTCCTTCACCTTTGCTATGATACCATGTTAAATTTTTAGATTGTTCTATATTGTATCAATTACTTTAGCCCAATTGAATACTTCAATTAGCAATATTTCTAATTATAATTAGTCTTTCCATTCATCAACGGTAACCGAAGATGGAAAAATAAATGCAATGGAAAAGGAGATGATCAACACATCAACAAGAGACACTATGTTTGGTAAAATACCAAGGACAAACCCCATAAGGGGGAAAACCCTTTGAAATTATTATTCTATTAGATTTTCATAAATTTTTCAACAAAGAGTACAATGATCCAAATATAATACCATCAACAAAATAAGAAAAAACTTTCAGAAATATTTTCTAGCATCAGAATTTATCAAACAACTTTTCCCATTTGCATTAAACTTCGATCAATGATCAATTTCAGTGAAACTTCCTGGTCGCATGCATGAGGATATGTGTGAGTGATGGAGGCTTCCAGTCGCACCCTTGATGCCTACAAGGTAATGAATATGGTCAAATTTTCCTCTGAACTTCCTACGACTGTAATCCAAAAACCTTAAAACAAATGTGAGCCTCATATCCTGTAATTTCTAACTTTTGCAAACTTCTGTTGTCGTCCCTCATTCACAATTTTGCGAGCCAATCAATGAAGAAGAGAAGAAGAAGATCCTTTGTGATTTCCAAATGAGTTTGAGGTCAATTTTATTTATAAGCTTCCATGGGTGTTCAATTTTCTTTAATGCCAACCTTGTCCAAATGTGCATATGTGGGATTTCCTTCATTAGAAAACTTCCCCTTATCTAATTTAAGTGATATTTAGGTTGATTTTTGTCCTCTAAAAAATAGGAATTCAATGGAATCATCATATCCATAAAATGAGTTGTCAAAAGTGGAATTTCATCATAATTGCATGATTTAACAACTAGTTGGGAGGCAGAAATTGTGCAGTTCTGGAGCTCAAGGGTCAAGGCTAGGCACTGCGACTAAAAAATGCATAGTTCCAAGAGGCAGGGTTAGGGATTAAGGGTTAATCCTGCACAATTCACATTTTAGGAAGGCTGAGTGAGATCAAGTTTCTTGGGAATGAAATTTTTCAGGTGAGGCTAAGTGTGGAGTTAGTGAGACCAAAGTGAACAAGGAATAAAATTGAGCATGACTACACACTTAGAAGAATTGAAGACACAACATTTATCACTCAAAATACATGAACAACATACTTCCCTCAATGTGACAACATTACAACGACTTTCCCCAAGTGTGACACTAAAGGTACACTTTGCAATGATAGTCACGACACTTGTGCGACAATGAATAAAACTTTGGAAATGAGTGTAAAAAATACCTACATGAATAGAGGGAATCATCAAAACCAAAGTTACCCTTTGAAATAATCCAAAACTCCACTTTACATGATAAGTGAGACTTCCAATGCCAAAATATGACATTTGCTATATAAATAGAAAAGTGTGAATGACACTTGCGATAAGCAATCAAAAGTGAAAAAAAAACATATGTGATAGCTAAGATAACATGAAAAAAACAAAATATACGATGAAATAAAGTAAAGGTGATAATGAAAAACATGAAAGCGACATTCATAAAAGTGAAGGAGTGCAAAAGTGATAGTTCAGAGAACTCACTGAAACAAAAGCACAACCACAACCAAAAGTGACAGATTTTCAATGAAAGCACACATTGAATATCGACATGGGTTGATCATCACACATACACAACATGGATGGACTATGATATGCTTGTATAAGCTTGCGTAAGAGAGTGCACTTATTAACTTGTTGCAGACTGAGCATGTGTGAGCAGGTGACTTCGACTCTTATACTCCAAGGGGGAGCTCAAAGCCTTAACAAGTAATCAACGAACCAAGAAGTGGTTACAGAATGACTGATCACAAGATCCCCAGTAGGCTCCAAAATTCAAGTGTAGGTAAACTTTTGGAGGGTGTTTGTCGCAACAACAACACCCACTCATAATATCTCAGCGACATAGTTTTTTTCTTATACAATAGCTTCCTAATTTCCTTCTCGATCATGGGAACAAGAATGGGTTGAACCTCCTTAGTTTTTGTACAAAAGGTTTAAATCCATCCTTTAAGGTAATTCTATGTTGTATAATAGAAGTATCATATGTTCCCAAATATTCATAATTCCACACAGATACATCTTTAAATTTCTCAAATAATTGAACATACCTCATTTTTTAGGTGGGTTCCAAAGCTTTGGCATGTGATACCATTTGTGGATTCTCTTCAGTGCCTAAGTTTTGTTCTTCCACGTTCTCCATAACCAGTTGAAACATTGGCCTCACAGATACATCATTATGATCAAATATCTATTCCAAAGAAACAAGTCCTTTCAGTATGAATTTTTTATTCAATTTGATCAATTTGGTGCCCCCAATCTGGTTTGGGAAGCTCATTGATCCTCCCTGTGTTTTCATCTCTAGTTCTACTTCTTCTTCTTCTTCTGGCCCCTCATATTCTTGATCGATGTTAATGTTTGTGAATTCCCATACAAGTTCCAAGAATCTATGCAATTGTTCATTGTCCTAAAATACTTTCCAATGTTTGAAATTATCGAGAACATATGGCATATACTACATCTCTACTTTATGTTTCAACTTCAATTCATTAGGTTGCTTGAAGGAACTAGCAGTTGCAACTAATGCTTCAACTTGTTCATTCTTGTCTTTGTTGATATCTATGATATTGAATTCCTCTAAGAAGTTCTCAACTATGTCACATACAACATTTAGGTAGGACCACATCCTAGGGGCTTTAGTAGTGTTTACACCCCTTATCTGCAATACCACCAATTCAAAATATCCAAACAATGATATATTTTTAGCCCCAATTTTCCTTGTTATTTGCAATCCTAGAATCAATGTCTCATATTCTACAACATTGTTGGTGGCATCAAATTATAATTTGAAAGATAGCATTATGATTTATCCTAGTGGAGGAATAAGAACCACTCCTACCCACATTCCTTCCTTGGAGTATGCCACATCAAATAATAGCTTCCAAACAACATGTGAGTCATGTTGGACTTTTTTGGATTGGAAATTCACTTCTAAGGTCATTTTTTGATCCAAAAATAGGATGTAACACCCCATGGAATCCAATACTACATAAATTGGTTGTTTCTTTGGCTTCTTGTTTTCACTGACCACATGTTGTAATTTTGACTCTGTATACAATCTATTTTCTTATTCCCCAAAGGTTGGTATGGTGGTGTAAGAAAAATCCATTTGCAAGGTGCCTCCTAATGTTTTTTGGGATGGGGTCACCTGGGTTAGTTTTGGGTTAAGATAACCCAAATTTTGGTACAATTTTGTAAATAATATAAAGTCTCTGGAATTTGTTGATACGGAGCGCATAGATGAATAGGATTCAAAGGGGCTTAGCTCCTTGTTTTGGATAAGATTTGATTCAGTTTTGAGATTCACCCATGGTATGCAAACCATGGAATTGTATGAAAAATACTATAAATAGGTGTGTCTTAGAGAGTCTAAGGTAGTAGAGTAGAATAGGGTAAGATAGAAGATAAAAAGGCTTAAGGCTTAAAAGAAGAAAGGCTCTAAAGTTGAGTGTGCAGAGGTCTAGGTAGAGTCTACAGCTGAATGCAGAGACCCCTATAGCTCTGTGCATAGGGTAGTTTGAGTCTGTAATCCTTGAATTGAAGATCAATAAAAACAATTTTCCAAATAATTCCTGAGTATTTCTATTTATCTCTGTTAATGTTGCTGATAAATGACATGTCTTATCAATTATTGATAAATTCTACGTGATTATCTTGAATCTATCTTAATAATGTATGCAATGAATGTTTCACAACATTCACAAAGACTCTGGTGAATTATCTTATGTTTACTAATGATTCGAGTGCATCTCCATGAACACCAATTCAAGATTTCTTTATGATGTGCTTAAATAGGTAAATCAACTATTATAGGTCTGCAAGGACTGATCGTGGACCTTCGTGAAGGTCTAAAGGCTGCTTTAACAGAGTTACAATATCGAGCCCTAGGAGTTTATCAATCTGTGTGAAGTTAGATCTAAGGTGCTGGAAGAAATCACACTAGTCTTTGGATGTAGAAACTTGGTTCTTGGATCCCCCCATACTGCTTTGGGTGAGACTATAGCCTACACTATGTGGGTTGTTGCCAAAAGGGCCAGTAGTGTAGGGTTTTGTTGGTTGGTGCAACTAACTCTGAACCTGAGTCAAGACCCCCTAAGCCAACAAATGGTTTCATTGCAAGGACTAGGATTTATTTGAAGGAGATGTGTGATGTCGCATCACTGGAACTCGATAAAGAAAGAAGTTGAAAAGTGGTTGGATAGAAAAATTAACGAATTCAAAACACATGAAAACCTGAATTTGTGCTTGTCAAAGGAAGAGTGGTTGAATAGGTATCTATATACCAAGATACATGAGATCTTCTTTTACAACATCCCCATTGAGATGTATGAGTGGTTAGCTAAACTGACAGATAGTCAAGGAAGGTGGAAGATCAATAGTTCTATAGTGTGGACTCCAAAATTAGCGCGACGATTAGAAACCTATGAAAATAATATCATGTGGGTTGTCAATCATTAGCTCGATTAGATTCTGGGAGGATCTTTTACAGAATTTGTAGTTGATACCTTCGTTAGCTATAGTGAAGCAGAGTGATGATCTTTCAAAGGACTGCAAGGTAAGTATTTAAGATCATTGAATACTTGGATTAAAATTTTTTTATGTAAAAAAAGGATGATGCCATACCCTTGATGTTCGGAGCTACGTGAAGTGGACAATTCTTTAGAAATCACAAAGGATCGAGACTAGAGTATAGTCCATTGTTTGGACCTCCTTCAAGTGACGATGAAGGGGTGGGGTAGACTACCCTACAGAGTGTTGTTCAACTAATCACTCAGGGGATTCCTTGAGAAAATCATCCTTCCAGTCTGTGTCAACCTCCACCTCCACCTCCATTACATACACCTTCACCCACATCTCCACCTACATGACCACCATTGAACATGGCGGATGTAATGAAGATGAAAATTTTCAAGTGCATAGGAAGTGAATATGAAGAGAAGTTATGGTTTGTTGCAAATGTTGTATGGACAACACAATAAATTACTGATGACAATATAAACAAGGCACAGTTGGTTACCACTTTGCAGGATCGAGTGCTAACTTGATACATTAAGTATTGTTATGATAATCTTCTTTTAACGCTAGCAGAGACTAAGATGACTTTAAACAAAGGGTTTAGTAAGCCTAAGTCCAATTCACAGTCAGTAATTGGATTTAAAGAGATCATGATGAGGGTTGATGAGATAGGTTGGAAATTTGATCAAAGTTTGAAGTGTTAGATTAGAGAGGCTAACATGCATATCACAGATAGCCAACATCATGAATGGTTTATAGCATCGCTTTTGCCCCACTTGAGAATTTCAATGTCATAATAGAGGATAGAACCAGAGGAAGAAGCCTTGGAGATCATAATGAGGCTAGAGGCATCACATATTCAGGATACGAACATGGGAGTACAATAGATCCACTCACAATTAGCAATATTACGCCTAGAGTTATAGAGTTTGAAGAAAGAAGAGGAGAATAAACTAGAAGTGTGTGCAGAAGTCTAGTCCTTGAAGTGTAAGGTCCATGGGCATGATAAAAATCACTTCCCAAAATACGTGAATTATATTACAGGAAAGGGGGGGGGGCAATTCTCTTGAAGCTAGAAGCCCCAACAAGGCTGAGCGTGGGGTTTGCGCTATGGTGTGTTATTTGTCAGGTTACTTGACAACATACGATGGTAATTGCCATTTACTTCAAAATTTCGTCCAGACACCCCAACAGTTGTTCTATAAATTCTGCAAATATGCGGGCCACGATGAGTGCCACTATTGAAGCTATGAGCTGATGATGGAAAGAACCCCTATGTACTGTATGCAAGCAAAAACTTGACCCTTAGATCAAGGCACAAGGGGAGTGCACGGAGGTTATCAGGGTCGAGGATGAGGCCAAGGAGGAGGACCTAGTAGAGGTCGTGGGTAGATTATCTGCTACAACTGCGGACAGTTAGGGCACTATGTGTGTGATAGTTCTAAAATCCTACACATCTGTCATGTCAATGCTGCAGACAGTTTGACCATAATATAGAATAATTCCTAGTGCTAATCACTAAGATGAAGGAGAATAAAATGAAGGAGAATAAAATGCTGCCTCAACAGCCGATGTAAAATTTACAAGTGATGAAGGCTAAGCCCCGTGAAGAAGATCAAAGTGTTAATATTGTGTTGAGGAGTGGAATGATGACTGGTAATGATAAAGGTAAACAACCTGAAGAAGAGGGGTTGGTCCACAAAGCACCAGAAAAAGAAGCCAGTTTTGATTTGGATCGTACTAAGGAAACACTTCTGGAAGCCAAGAAGAGCTTTCTTGAGAACTCCACCTTAGGAATCCAGGACAAGATGTAAGAAATCAGTGCACTTGCAGATGTTTATCCCTTTATGATCACTACATTTTTAGAAACTTGCATAACGCTTCTGCGCAATAGAAAGGTTGTGGAAGGCCTACAAGAATTAATAAATAAATGCACCAACAAAGAAAAAGTCCCTGATGGATACTGCATAGTTAGAAACATTGGTAATAATAAGGCACGAATAAGATGAGAAATGTGGCTAACAACGTAGATAGGTGATTATGAAATGGACCAGGTCATTTTGGATCTGGTGTCCGATGTGAAAATACTACCGAAACAGACATGGGAAAGGATGGGGAGACCTATGTTGGTAAGGTCTCCAATTTAACTCAAAATGGAGTACCAACAAAAAATCCTCCCCATGGGATGGTTATATGGAGTAACAGTTGATATTGAAGGTGCAAGTGTAGTAGTAGACTTTGAAGTTATAGAAATTGTTGATGATAGTATTCCCTACCCCGCGGTCCTAGGAATTGACTGGGCTATTGATATGAATGGGGTCATTAAGCTGAAGAAGAGGAAAATGTCGTTTAAAACGAAGTCACTTTGAGTTATAGTGCCGCTAGACCCTGCAAAAGGGGCATGCTATACTGAACCAATATGTGATTATGAGGAAAGTGATGATGAGCTAGATCAAATTTACAAGATAACTACGTGAGATCAGGACTGGATCAACTCGATGGCTGATGGGAAAATTTCATGGGATCGAGAGAGTTCATGCACCTCTGATTTAGACGAGGAGTTAGAGCATTGGAAGAATCACTTGCATGAAGTTTCGACATTATGATTCAATATGATGATGAAGGTGTTGTATTGTGTCCCATTAGAGGTAAGAAAATTACTGTATTATGATGGTTTAACATACGTAGATCTGTTTTTGGATGACTTTGAGTATGACGTCCCCAAGGCCCACTACTTCCAAGCATTAGAGTTGGCATTGCATGCTACACCTCTGCAATGGTGGGGTACGCATAAGGATAGTTTTGTTGGATGGCAAGATTACAGAAGAATGATGAAGCTACGGTTTGGGCATGGTAACACCAAAATGACTTAGAAGTATAATGGAAGGGATGATCCACACAATCAACTATCGAAGTGGACTAAAGCATAGGGAAAATAACGATAGCCATACTAGGTACATATATTTTTTCATACTTGGATACAATTCCCATGAACTGGTATCTAGCGACGGAGCACTGCCATGGCACCATGGAATGGGATGTACTGAAGGAAGGGTTCTTATTGAGTTTCAACTTTGGAGGTGGCTTTGCTAGCATCAATGAAGCACTATGATGAGCGCCAAAAATGGATAATTATATGGGCTCATTCAGCCTCCTAATTCAACTTAATCCACCATTCTCATTAGTTTATTGCATGTTTTTTATTATATTTATGCTAATAGAGTGAATTTGATTAGTCATTATGCCAACAAGTCTAATGTGTGCTTTGTGCAGTGTTTTGGTCAATTTTGAGACAAAATCAAAGAGCACTTGGCAGCCAAATTTGTGGAAGAACAAGGGAGATGATTTTTCGGAAGGTGTCCCCTTCATTTATGGGCCCCTACCTCGAATTCTCCACCATCAGCTTGGAGTTCAAGGGCCACCAAATCGATTATCACAAGGGCAACCAAGCGAGTCAAGTAGGACTGTTGTTAACTGCAAGTTTTGGGCATCTGAGTCCCTAAAGTTTAGGAGGACTATTGGGGTCCTCAATTTGTATAAATAAGAAGGCTTAGGGCCTCATTTCACTTAGTCACTTTGTAGGCAGAAGCTATCTAGTTTGTAGTTCAGTTTTTAGTCATTTTTTAGGCAGTATTTCAGCTCTGCATTTCAACACATTTTCAAGTTTTCCTTGTGGACAATTTTTGGAATGTAACTACTCTTTTGATTAATAAAGATGAATCCAGCTTTGCACCAGCTCTAATCTCTATTAGGAGGTTATAGCTCTTGGGGTTTGGCCCATCTCAAGTGCCCATTACCTCCTTTGTTTACCTATATGTGTTTTTGCTGCATTCTTAGAATAAAATCTGTTATTTAGATTAAAATATTGCTTTGTTACTTAGGTCGTTTTTTATGATTAAAATAGATTTTCATGTTCAGATTTACTTGATAGGTTAAGCATAGGGAAGATCTTCAGAAAAAGGCTACCAAGCACCTTGGATCTCACCTCCCCCTCAGTGGAATCATGATTTGGGACCAAGGTGACCTTGCTGCCACCAAAAACATTGTTTTGTTTTGTCATGCAATCCTTAGTGTTGGAATTCTCATTTGTAGACGCTGATATTAGTTGTGTTTAAATTCTTCAGTTTATGATTTCTTAGTTGCATAGTTTTTTCACGTATTTCATTTCGAATAAACTTTTTCTCATTTCCTTTTGCTATTACTTAGGTCAGATTAGAGTGAAGTAACTAGGTCAAAGGTTTTCTAAGTGTTTGTTTGTTCAGTTTGAAAAATAACTTGCAGAGCGCCTATCATACTTCTCCATATACCCATACTCCATCCAACCTACCTACTTCATCCTCCATTTTAGATCCTTGCCTTACCTTTGCAACGTTCCCTCACGTTGACCTACTTTCCATATTATTGTGTAGCATTGCCTTATCTCTCCTTGAACAAATACAACCGTCCTTATCACTCCTCAGCTCCATCCACCAAAACCTGGACCTTCTCACACCATTATCTCACCTCCATACCCACTCCTTCATCTTTCTCCCTCCATCCATCCTCCAAATTCCCATTTCAGAATATCCTGTAGAAAATTACAGACATCCTGTAGAAATTCCAGAACATCCTGTAGAAACCTTGTATACTTCCTATAGAAGCTCACGAAAGAAGTTTCTTGATAGAAAAACTCTGTGAAACTCCATGGAAGGGTGCTAGGGCCCCCTTAGGCCCTCTATAAGCCTTCCCAACCTCCTGCAAGCATTTTCTCTCGCCGATCCACCTCTGCACAGTCAAAAGTAGTGAAAGCACATGCATGATAATTCTGACAACTTATTCAAAAATAGAAAAAGATGTTTTCTTCAGATAGTGATAACTTAGACACATGCATTTTACCTTTCTAGAAGTCAATGGAATCTCTTTCAGTAGCTTGCATCCTCTTTTTTGCATCAGTAGGGCTAGCTGGTAAAATCAGGGTTTTCTAGGGTTTACATTTCCTTTCAACTTTTTTGTTTTTCTGCAAGTAGATTAGCTTCCTTTGAGTTACCTTTCATCCATCAGTTAAAAATCTTCTTCTTAGAGCTCATATAAGTTGGCTTAAGCCCCTAGTGGATTTGTGCCGGCTGACCAAGTGACAACTGCGGCAAGAGCTAGTACTTGTGCATACAACACCGTCGCTTCCAAGTTTGTTACAAACTACCGCGTTGATAAAATTAAAGAAGGGAGTCCCAGGAGTTGCAGCATTATTGCTGCAATACTGGGGCCCACCATTCTTTTTGGCGCCATTTCCAGGGAAGCGTTAGAGTATTGGTGATTGTTGTTATTCTTATATTTTCTACTACAATCTTCTGCTGAGTAGTCTATTTCATTTCCATTCTGCAATTTCATTTATGCAAAAGTAGATTAGACATTTTCTACTTTCATAGATTAGCATTTCAATTCTGCAATTTCATTTCTGCAAGCGTAGATTAGCATTTCAAATCTGCAATTTCAATTCCGCAAGCATAACTTAGCATTTCATTCCTGTAATTTCATTTCAGCAAAATAGATTAGTCCTTTCTTGCTTTCATTTCAATTCCACATTTTCATTTCAGCAAGATAGTTAGTTGCACTTCAATCTATTTTAGTTTTGCAGGTATAAGAAGAAAACTACAAAAATCAACCAGAAAGATTTCCTTTCATGCCTTGTAGGAGTAGAGATAATTCAAAAAAATGATTGCACAACACCCCCACTGCTTCACACAACCAACCTTCTCTCTTATTTGATGGCTGTGATTAAAGAACCCTTAGGTGGACAACAAGACATATTTGAAGAACCTCTAAGGGAGAAGAAGAAGAAAACATTCCTCTGGAGAAAATGGCTACAAGTAGAAATGTTGGGAGCAATACCTTTTCTTCCAATTCAACCTTTAGACGTGAATGTGAAAATTTGATGGAAGATTTCAAGAGCGATATGAGGCAGTTTCTTTCCATGCAACTGGATACCTTGTAGATTCAAAGGAAGCAAGAGGAAGCCAAGAGGGCTTTGGCCATCTTTTTTCCTAGGTGCACTAGAAAGCATCCTAAGAACGAATGTCCAATGCACTCCCTAGAAGTGTGTTTCGTCTGTGAAGAATTCCATCCTACGAATCAGTGCCCTTCCTTACGTGGACTTAAAGCTACATATGTGAACCCAAGGAGGCCACATGGACCCATACCCTACCAGCAGGGAATGCAAGGGACATCCCAGACCTATTATGACCCCTATCAAGCCACTTCCATGCCTTCTTGGGGCCCCCCTACTCATCCTTCCTGGTTCACACCTCCTCCCTATTCCTTCACAGATCCATATTATGCCTAATCAGTTGCTCATTCGTTTCACTCTTATGCTCAGCCACAGCCTCAGTGGAATGCACCTCATCAGGGGTGGAGGTCCTAGTACAACTCTCCTCCCACTCATTTGCCTCCACCACCTTCCCAACCACAACCCCATCAACATCCATCTCAAATATACACCCCCACTCAACTACCCATACCACCATTTCCAAACCCGCACATTGCAATAGCTCAACCCAATTGCAAAGTTGAGGCACAACATGTCCAAATGACTCCTCTTGAGCTTAGTGATCTTCACCATAGCTCACGAAGAGTATTGCAAAAAAGAGATTATCTTGAAAGCATTGAAGGACCACATCCAGCAAAAGTAGATTCAAAAGAGGGGATCAAAGAACCATGGGCTGCACTAGATGAAGAGAAGACATCAGAATCAAAGATTGGGAGTGCTTCCTCATGGTTACCATCAAATCCTCTGTGTATTCAAGAGAAAACTCAGCAAAAAGAGGAAGATGTGAGGGTCATGATAGAAGAAGATATGGAGAATGATCCAGATCAACAAAAGGACCAAGGATATCAGAGCTATATTGAGATATGGTTCCAAACGGTCACTAAGTTGCAGCAGTACTCTCTTCCTCAGCTATGCTTAATCCCTTCAAAGTCAAATCATTTGGTCTCTGAGATTCGGATACCTGTCAAATCATGCATTTCTAGCCTCCATATCATCTTGTCTTTAATCTCGATGTGCACATGGCTCCATTGGAAGTATTCTTACAATTGAAAATGATTTTGTTTTTCAAGTAGGGTAGCGTAGAAAAAAAAGAAAAAAAATGAGAAAAAAATGAGAAAAAATGAAAATGAAAATAAAATAAAAATCTAAGGTGAAAACCTCCTCGGAGGTGCCTTAGTTTGGCTCCTTGATTGAAAACCTCCATGAGGCGGTCAATGGGTCTAAAAAAAGAAGAAAAAAGAAAGAAAAAAAGAGAAAAAGAAAAAGAGAATAAGATCCCTGGGTGAAAACCTCCCTTGGAGGTGACCAGGGCAGGCAATTAGGGTGAAAACCTCCATGAGGCGCTCTAGTTGTTTTCAAAAAAAAAAAAAAGAGAAAAAAAAGAAAAAGAAAACAGGACTAATCTCTGTAAAAATTGCAGGTTGTAGTGAATACTTTGCAAGAAAAGAGGGGTGCACAAAACGAGGACAGGAGTCTGTACCAGGCTCCAGGACATCCCTTCAGACACTCCCTCCATGGCCACTCACCTCTCCTAGGATTTGGTCACATTCATGTCAAGATTGGACTTTCTACAGGAAGTTCTGGGCTTTCTACAGGAAGTTCCAAGCTTTTCTACAGGAAGTTCCAGGCGTTTCTACAGGAAGTTTGTATTTCTACAGGAAACATAGGTGAGCCAGATTCGATTTTGGAAGGGAATCTAAAGCTTGGAATCTATTGGTTAGGCCTGCAAGCATCCATGTTTCCATCCCTCACCTTTCTCCATCATTTTTTTCACCTCATTGTACTTCTTTTATGAAAACTATGTTTTCTACAAGAAGTTCCTGTAGAAATTACAAAAGGTTGGAAATGGATTTTAAAAAGCAGTTTTGCGAACATGGAAGCTTCATCAAGGGTTCATAAGTCCTCCTATAATCTTCAAACTCCTCCTCCATCATTCCATCCCTGCATCACAGCCCAAGCTCATTTTTCTTACCATGCAAAAAAACTGCAGAATGTTTGGAAGCAAAAATTCATAGTGTTGAAAGTTGTTTTTTCCCTAACATGAAAACTGAGCATCCATTTGTAAAACTATTACATGGGGAGTTGTATAGGGGTGATGGCAACATGCCCGAGTAGTTTCAGCCAATTCTGGGGCACGATTTCCAATAACTCAGCCCCCATCACCTTTAGCCATTTTTGCATTTTCTCCATATCTGTGCATCCATTTCAAAACCTAGTTCATGGGGAGATGCATATGGGTGATAGTAACCTACCCAAGGAGTTTCAGCTGATTCTGATGCACGTTTTCCGAGAAATTTACCTCTATAAGCTTCAGCTATTTTCCATTTTTCTCGAAATCTTTGCATCCATTGACCACCATGTCGCTCTACGAGGTGCATAATGATGATAGAAACATGCTCAGAAAGTTTCAGATCGATCCGATCTATCATTCGGTAGCAATGGCGAAAACAAGTTTCTGTCTTGTGGAAATTCAACATCAGCAACTTGAGGGTGAAGATCTGAACATGAAAACAAATTCCTGCAGCGCGGATTCGGCCAGAGGGTACCTACACAAGAAGAACGGTCATGAATCAACAACCAAGCCATCATGCAACCACAGAAACAGATGCATGCAGCAAATGAAAGGCCACATCACCTCACAGCAACCACGCTTGACTTCCAGGTACGTGACTAAACTCGTTCCTCTGTTGCATGAATCTAATTTAAGAACTGCATGAACAAATGAAATGGTGGGATTTAGCTAGAAAGCTAGCTAGTTTGATTGCACTCATCTAGGGATCACCAGCGCACGTGTGTATTCATTCACGGGAAAAAAAAAAAAACAGACAGTGGTAGAGATTTTGAATTCCAGCGCAACTAATGGTAAGGGATTCCAGGAAGAGAACATATAGTTCATCTTAACACTATAGTCTGCATGTGGCCACGTACACCTGGCCACCTAACCCCCTTGCCGTGAATTGTGTCGTAATTCAAAAATGCTTAGCCGAAGAACTCATGTTAACCGTTGTTCCTTTACACTTGCAACTACTCTCAGCGAAGTACACGTCCTCCTCCTCCGCAATCTCTTAGCCTGAGCTTTTTGGCCTGTTTCAAAATTATCCCACATCCTAGGCTCATTCAGAAGTGTCGTGACATCCTACAGAAGCTGAAAAAGTGTTCTACAGGAAGAGGCTCTATAGGAAATACAACATAAGCCTTCCGGAGCAGAGAAAATGGATTTTTCTTCAACAAATTTGGAGTCCTGAAAGAGGTAGGCTCGAAAAACACTCTTCCATGCATGTTGTGTCCAAAAGGTGATGAATTGAACTATATTGAATAAGGAAGTAAGAGAAAAGTCTACCTGTGAATTGAAAATAGTGGTTTGCCTGTGTGTTGCTCGGAATTACTCAGTCAGTTCTGCGTCGAAACTCTCCTCCATGGTCCCTGATAAAAAAATTTCTCCTAAAAAAAAGGATGAAGCACCGTGAGGGCTAACCTGCGTATGAATTATTTGAATTTCCATAATTGTATGTATGTTAAGGGTGGAAATTGAGCTCTACACTCTATCTGGGGAAACCAAATTCCTCCTTCTGTACACGGACAGTCGAGTTGTTTAAAACCAGGAAACTGGTGCAAGGTTAAAACATAAACACCTGAGGGACATTGTCTTCAAGTTCAAGGGAGGAAACCATAAACAGAATTTCTCTTTCTGATTAGAGCACAAACCAAAACAGAGCACTCTCACCATGCCAGGAGGGTTTATCAGAAAGGAACCCTCGGATTCCAGAAAATTGCATGAAACTCCCGAGGTGGTGAACCTATTCACCCATGCCAATTGGATGACCTTTGGGATAGAATTCAAGGTCATGACATTGAGATATATAGGAGTTCTTAATGTCCCTGTAGCCTAAATCAAAGACATTGGCCACTGTAAATTTCAAAGGGTTGACCCTAAAGCTTACCCCACAACTCATTAGTCGAGTTAATGATCTACCATTAGGGATACCCTGGAGCAAAGAGGAGAGGGCATTGGGCCAAAAACCAAAACAAATAATTCTTCCTACTAGAGGAACAGTTTACATAAGACAAGAATGGGGTCCGGAGAGCCAACCTACATCCTTTTTGGAGCGAGATCAATCCTTATATCATGAAATACATTACCTGTGAGGGGCGGTTCAGTATTGTCTATGGTTATCACTTCCGGTTGCTAAGTGAACTCAGACATGGGATGGATTTACCCCCAAAATAGAAGTTAAGCATCCCCTATTTACTCCTACAATCATTAATTGAGTGTGGCACAAAATTGAAGGAAGGGACACTAGATCAGCTAGCCCATCACGGGCTTATCAAGCTTCTGGTGGAAGATGCCCTCCATACCTACACTGTCCCTCTCTCCTGGGAGATTTTCTGCAACATGTCCAAGGATGATGAGATTCGAATTTTGGTCAAGGAACTCACTTCATCTAGCAGTGAAGAAAGGGAGCACATTGAGGCGGAAGAGAAAGCCAGGGGTAAGGAAACACAAGACAGACCACCACAGAAAAAACAATAAGAGAAATGAGGGAAAGGCCAAGTTGCTGAGCCCAAAACTATGGGTGGAACAAAGGCATAAACACTAAGGGAGAAACGATCGCAAAGCAGGGCAGAGAGGACTGAAAAAGTCCAAACAAGTGAGGGCACAACAAAGGACCACACCACAATTAAAAGGCAAGACACCCCCAGACAAGAATATTGAAACAGTGAAGATAGGTTCTACAGGAAGCCAGAAGACAGTTTCTACAGGAAGCCAGAAAGCGGTTTCTACAGGAAGACAGAAAACAATCAACACAAGAATTTCTATAGGAAGTATGGAAATAGAGGAACAAAAAGGAGAAATCACCCGAGATTTTAGCTAGGGAGGTAGCAGCTGTGCTAGCTACCCTTAGCACATCTCCAAAGAAAAAAGGGCAGTGAAAGAGGGAGCCTTCCATGTATTTTAAGGAAAGAAGGAGCATGCAGATAAAAACTGGTAGACCCCAACCACAGTCAAAAGAGCCAATTACAATTGTAGACACCCCCAGCTACACAAAAGGAAAAATCTCCCTCAAAGGCATCCATCACCTATGAACGGGGAAGCCTGAAGACATCCACTTGGAGAGAAAGAATGAAAATGTTGGACACAACAGCCTCTCTACAGGATGCTGAGACTGTCCTACAGGGAACTCGGGCTAAGCTGAGAGAGACCAAGAAAATGAAGGAAAAGGCAGCCAAACAATCACAGTAAGAAGGAAAGACAAGGAAACATCTAATGAGCAGCAAAGAGAGGACAAGTTGTAGGCTGAGGTTGAGGCGATAACAAAATTGCTACAAGAAAAGGAGCACAGGCAGTGGAAAGAAGCAGAGAGAAAAGCATGGTTTCATGACTGAAAAGAGGACATCACTTCAGAAGCTTGGCATGATAGGGGGGCCACCAGGGCCATCAAAGATGAAGAGATAAATTAGTTGCTCAGAGGATGAGCAACACTTTCAGTAGGGGGGTGATGATGAGCCCCAAAAATGGATAATTATATGGGCTCATTCAGCCTCCTAATTTGACTTAATCCACCATTCTCATTAGTTTATTACATGCTTTTGATTATATTTATGCTAATAGAGTGAATTGGGTTAGTCATTATGCCAACAAGTCTAATGTGTGCTTTGTGCAGTGTTTTGTTCAATTTTCAGACAAAATCAAAGGTTTTAATGAGCACATGGCAGCTAAATTCATGGAAGAACAAGGGAGAGGATTTTTAGGAAGGTGTCCCCTTCATTTATGGGCCCTTACCTTGAATTCTCCACCATCAGCTCGGAGTTCAAGGGCCACCAAATTGATTATCACAAACGCAACCAAGCAAGTCAAGTAGGACTGCTGTTAACTGCAAGTTTTGGGCAGTCGAGTCCCTAAAGTTTAGGATGAATGTTGGGGTCCTCAATTTGTATAAATAATAAGGCTTAGGGCCTCATTTCAGTTAGTTTTTTGTAGGTATAAGCTAGCTAGTTTGTAGTTCAGTTTTTAGTCATTTTTTAGGCAGTAGTTTAGCTCTGCATTTCAACACATTTTCAGGTTTTCCTTGTGGATAATTTTTGGAATGTAACTACTCTTTTGATCAATAAAGATGAATCCAGCTTTGCACCAGCTCTAATCTCTCTTAGGAGGTTGTAGCTCTTTGGGTTGGGCCCATCTCAAGTGCCCAATACCTCCTTTGTTTACCTTTATGTGTTTTTGTTGCATTCTTAGAATAAAATTTGTTATTTAGATTAAAATATTGCTTTGTTACTTAGGTCGTTTTTGATGATTAAAATAGCTTTTCATGTTCAAATTTACTTGATAGGTTAATCACAGGGAAGATTTTCAGAAAAAGGCTACCAAGCACCTTGGATCTCACCTCCCCCTAAGTGGAATCATGAGTTGGGACCAAGGTGACCTTGCTGCCACCAAAAACGTTGTTTTCCTTTGTCATGCAATCCTTAGTGTTGGAATTCTCATTTGCAGACGCTGATATTAGTTGTGTTTAAATGCTTCAGTTTATGATTGCTTAGTTGCATAGTTATTTCACGTACTTGATTTCAAATAAACTTCTGTTCATTTCCTTTTGCTGTTACTTAGGTCAGATTAGAGTGAAGTAACTAGGTCATAGGTTTTCTAAGTGTTTGTTTGTTCAGTTTGAAAAATAAACTTGCAGAGCACCTATCATACTTCTCCATTCTACCCATACTCCATCCAACCTACCTGCTTCATCCTCCATTTTTAGATCCTTGCCCTACCTTTGCCACGTTCCCTCACGTTGACCTTACTTCCATATTATTGTGTAGCATTGCCTTATCTCTCCTTGAACAAATCCAACTGTCCTTATCACTCCTCAGCTCCATCCACCAAAACCTGGACCTTCTCACACCATTATCTCACCTCCATACCCACCCCTTCATCTTTCTCCCTCCATCCATCCTCCAAAATCCCATTTTTGAACATCTTGTAGAAAATTAGAAACATCCTGTAGAAATTCCAGAACATCCTGTAGAAACCCTGCAGACTTCCTATAGAAGCTCACAAAAGCGGTTTCTTGATAGCCAAACTCTATGAAACTCCCTGGAAGGGTGCTAGGACCCCCTTAGGCCCTCTCTGAACCTTCCCAACCTCCTGCAAGCATTTTCTCTCGCTGATCCACCTCTGCACAGTCAAAAGCAGTGAAAGCACATGCATGATAATTTTGACAACTTATTCAAAAATAGAAAAAGATGTTTTCTTCAGATAGTGATAACTTAGACACATGCATTTTACGCTCCTAGAAGTCAATGTCATCTCTTTCACTAGCTTGCATCCTCTTTTTCACATCAGTAGGGCTAGCTGGTAAAATTAGGGTTTGCTAGGGTTTACATTTCCTTTCAGCTTTTCAGTTTCTTTATGAAAGTAGATTAGCTTCCTTTGAGTTACCTTTCATCCATCAGTTAAAAAGCTTCTTCTCAGAGCTCATAGAAGTTGTCTTAAGCCCCTAGTGGACTTGTGCCAGCTGACTAAGTGACAGTTGCGGCAAGAGCTAGTACTTGTGCATACAGCACCGTCACTTCCAAGTTTGTTATGAACTATCGGGTTGATAAAATTAAAGAAGGGAGTCCCAGGAGTTGCAGCATTATTGCTATAATACTGGGGCCCACCACACTGCATGAAATTAAATTGATTATCTTTAGAACACAGACAAAACCTATGGAATCGACCCAACTGGACTAGGGCACCCAGCTACACCACACTCTAGAATGTTATAATGTGACCGCTGAAGAGGAAGAGGAATATCCCAAGAATATCAATATTCCGGAGGTAGATGGGCATCGTGAAGTTGAGGGCCCAAAAATAGAAATCCCAGACATCTTCACACCTCTAAAAAAAAAAATAAAGTAAACATTGGCACTGAGGAAGAACCAAAGTTCGCAAAAATTGGATATTAATAGGATGATGCTACATTAGATAAACTTGCTGAATTACTCTACGAATACTAGGATCTCTTTCCAACTAAGATTTCATATCTAAAAGGGATAATCAGTGATTTGGGCATTATGAAGATCACACTGAAGTTGGACGTGAAGCCTATTAAACAGAGGCCTTACTACTTTAATCCTAAGTGTAAGGAAAAGTTTCACGAGGAGCTGGATAAAATGTAGGAGGTAGACATCATAGAACCTATAAAAGAATTTGATTTGGTGAGCCCGATGGTGGTCTAGGAAAAAAAAAAAAAAAAGTGAAATAAGGATTTGCGTAGATTTACAGAGGCTTAACGATGCATGTGTTCATGATCCATTTGCAACTTCGTTTACAGATGAAGTGTTAGACAATGTTGGAGGGTAGGAGGTCTATTCCTTTACTGATGGGTTTTCTAGGTATCATCAGATCAAGATTGCATCAGAATATAGGAGAAAAATGACATTCATGATAGAGTGGGGTTGTTTTCAGTACATTGTGATGCCATTTGGACTTAAGAATGTGCCAATGATATTTTCCTGTGTAGTCATAGCAACATTCAAGGAATTCATTCATAAGTTTCTGGAAGTAGATTTTGATGATTGGATGATGTTTGGATTGGTGAAGTGCTGTGTAGCAAGTATGTGCCTGATGTCGGACACATGTCATAGATACCAGATCATGCTGAATTTGAAAAAATGCATATTTTGTGTTCCTTCTGGGATATTTCTTTGTCATGTTGTGTGAAGGAAAAGATTTATGGTGGACTCTGCAAAGATTGCAGTAATTGTGAACTTGGAGGCCCCTAGTAATTTTAAGAAGTTGCCAGCAATGTTGGGACATACGTGATACTATATAAACTTTATCAAAGCTTATGCTCAAATTACTATGCCCATGGAGAAACTACTAAAGAAGGACTCAACATTCTATTGGAACAAAGAATGTTAGCGCAGCTTAGATGTGTTGAAAGAAAAGATGGTCACTGCATCGATCTTGGTATTCCCTAATTGGAAAAAGGAGTTTCATGTACATGTGGATGCCTCTTGCATTGCATTGGATGTAGTGCTAACGAAGGCTGATGAAGCTGAAATGGAAAATCCTATAGCCTTCACAAGTAGGAAGTTATTGAAGGTCGAGAAAAATTATTCAATGAATGAGCGTGAAGGGTTTGCCATGGTGTACTTGCTGCAAAAATTCAGCAATATCTGTTAGGAGGGAAAATGTATACATATCATTCTTCCTTGAAATACCTAGTCAACAAGCTTGTGTTGGGGGGGGGGGAAGATCTGTAGATGGTTGCTATTATTTCAAGAGTATGAATTTGAAGTCATTATGAAGTTGGGGAGGTTAAATACTAGATCTGACCATCTGTTGTGAATCATAATAGGATAAGAACCTAATAATTTGGATGAAGGGTTTCCAGATACACAGCTCTTTGCGGTACGTGTCGTGAATGACCATTTTAGACATTATTCAATTCTTAACTATAGGGTTAGAACTAGAATGATATACAAGTCAATAGAAGAAGGAAATAGTAATCTGCGTGACTGATTTTTCAGTTATTGTGGGACATTTGTATAAATTGGGTGCAGATGAAATATTGCGAAGATATGTGCCAGACTTTGAGCGGGACAACATTCTCATTGAAGCTCATGAGGGAGCTGTGGGAGTCCATTATGTAGGCAAAGCAACTGCGCAAAATATTTTATGCACAAGTCTATGGTGGCCAACATTGCATAAAGATTCCAAGTCATACTCTAAGGCGTGTGATGCCTATCAAAGAACTAGTAGACCATCACGAAGGGATGAGTTACCCCTACATCTTGAGGTGTCCTTGTAGGCATTTGAGAAGTGGGGGATTGATTTTTTGGGACTAGTTCAACCTCCCTGGAAAGAAAACATGTGCATGCTACATTATCACTATGATGGAATATCTAACCAGATGGGCGGAAGCGTACTCGGTTAAGGATTGTATAGAGGCTATGATAGAAAATTCTTGTTTGAGTATGTCTTAACCAGATTTGGATGCCCAAAAGTATTGTTGAGTGACAGGGGTACACACTTTCTTAATGAAATGATCATGACGTTAATGGAGGAATTCCATGCCTACCATCAAAAGAGTACACCATATCACCTGCAGGCAAACAAAATTGTTGAAATCTTTAATAAGATTATGGAGAACACATTAACGAAGATCTGCAACGCACAACATAATTACTAGGATATACATGTACCTGCCTTGTTGTGGGCTTATAGGACTACTTGTAAGAATTTGATAAGATAAACGTCATTTAAATTGGTCTATGGGGCTGAAGCTGTAATGTCGATGGAATACATTGTACCTAGTCTGCACATAGCATCTTTGATGGACATGGTGGATCGTAAGGCCTTGGAGAGATGGGCCGTGTAGCTGATGGAACTCAAAGAAGACTGATTTTCTGCAGGATTCCATCAACAAGTGCAGAAGGAATGTGAAAAATCATGGAATGATCGCCACATCAAGTTTCTCACATTCAAGGTAAATGATCTTTTCCTTTTATATGATAGTAAACTCACAAAATTTCCGGGTAAATTCCAGATGCATTGGTTAGGGCCGTACATTGTCAAAGAAATTACAGATGGAGGCATAACTCAGCTTGTGAAGCTGAATGGGGAACACTTCCCAGGAAGGGTGAATAGGAGCAGGTTGAAGTTGCATACAAGGTATCTTACTCAATTAATATATGACAGTAGGATAATATTAGTTCTCTAGGTAGTTTCAAGGGAGCGCGGGACTATAAACTACACTTCCCAGCTTGGAGGACAACACAACGAGCAGGCTACGCGGAGAATGATGAAAATGCAACAATGAAGTTGTGCTCAGGAACCTGTGCCATGGAGGAGGGTACTGTGTAGTGTAGCAAGAAAATAATCTTTGGAATTACTGTTCATGACTTGACGGTCCGAAAATAGTTAAGAGGAGTGAGGTGGAGACAATTAAGGCAAAAATATTCGAAGATATTCTGCCAAAACAACATTTATTATTAGAATTTAGGGGGAAGGGTTCGATTTGAATTAAAACCCCCTATAAATTACGTGTGCCATTCCAATAGAGAAGACTTTGTGCTCTAATATTTGTTGTTGAATTTCGCTGTCTATTGCCTATGAGGCGAGTGTTTTAGGAATATTTAGTTGTGAGTCCCATGTTTGCTGAATTTCCTAAGATAAGCCAGAAGCTTATTCTTGAGCAAATGTCTGCATCAATCCCTACTGAAACTATTAGTTCTGGCGATGTTGTTTGTCACACAACAGCCCTAGAAGTTGTAAGAATGGAAGCTCCAACTACTATGCCTATGGCTTCAAGATCGCCTAGGCCGAAGAACACCCTTACTAGAGAAACGCAACCAGTCAAGTTGAAATAATCTGTGAAGAGTGGGAAGAAGAAGGTATTAGTGCGCACATCCCCAATGAAGCATATCGAACCATAGGCAAAGTAGAAGAAATATAAGCAACAAGAAAGAGTAGTGGATCTGGAGGTGGAAGAATTCCAGGGAATGGAGGATATTGATGCTAAAGGGGTGGAACCCATGATGAGGCTGCCAAAATATATCCCTCCATGGAAGGGAAAAACAAAGTTAGTGAAGGATCTTGATACCAGGAAGCTTATAGTATCCATGCCCCTGTTGCCTGAGCAGGTCCCCTTCGAAGGTCCTCATCTCGCGCGGATCTTGTTGTTATAGATGTAGGGTTGGGACCTCATGGACCACACTAAGTTTCCAAATTTGTGACAAAAAAATTTATGCGTAAGATCTATTATGAATAAATATGTGTTACAACATTGGAGTCGATGGAATGGTTTCATGGTGTTAAGAAATCATGGTTGCTCAATTTTCTATTGGTACCACATTATCACCGCACCCCCATGGCAGTGCATGATGGGTGCTTATGGATAGGAGAGCCTATCCCCATCATGGACATGTTGATTCACATAATGATGTAGCTCCGTTATAAAGGTGTGAACCATGTCAAGGAGTTTGGAGGGAAGACTGGGGAGAAAGAGCTTTTAGACAAGATTAAGAAGGAATATGAACTCCTCAAGAAGTTGCGAGTATATTACATTACCTTTATTATAGACAAGGCAGTTCAATATACTTTCCAAATTTTAGTAGGAAATGTTATGAGAAAATTCCATGCAAAAGAAGTTCTGGCTCTAGTGGTTTCACTTGCTATGCAGTGCGTGAACATCACATAATTTAATTGGGCCCAATACCTCTGTCAGGAGTTCCTAGCAAACTGTTGAGAGGCCTAGGAGGAAATGTTGGCTTGTTGGGGCCTGACCTGGGTTTGGAAGTGGTTTAACCAAACAAATCCCAGTACTATTGGCCCTTTCGGAAACAGTCTGTGGACCACAGACTGAGGTCTCACCTGAAGTAGTATGGGAGGGTGCTAGAACTAGGTTTCCACACCCTGGAGATGTCTGATGGTTTCAAGTGGTCCGTAGCATGCACATTTCTATGCGCACTTACCCATTCCCTACAACTTGTGATGATACCTTCGTGCAGCCCTACTAGGGTGAATGAATAGTGTTATTACCCAAATCCTTACTAGTAACCCAATATTAGTTGATTAACTTAGCTTACTTGGATGTGTAAAGTATACTTAGAAATATCAATCATTTGTACAAGTGCACATAGTAAATAAACAGTACATTAACAATTGATATCGAACATGTAATAACTCAAGAATAGATACACAAAATTTAGATAAAACTTCTCTTTATTATTCTCTTCCTTCGGTTACAGACTCTATTCTGCCCTGCGCACTTAGCTGCAGACTTTACTAGGCCTTTGCACACTCAGCTGTAGAGCCTATTCCTACTCTATGACCTAAGACACACTTAGATACTTGCTTTGTGCTTCTATCTCCTACTTCGCCCTTCCTTCCCTCTCTTTTACACTTAGAGGTTCACTCTATTTATACAATCCAGTGGTCCATGGAGCATGGGTAGGCCAACATTACATTCAAAACTAGGGCAAACATCCCTATGACTCTAACATACATTTTGTGCCCATAATTTACAGCACTCTACAACAATATCAACTCAAAACTTGGGTTTTGATCCCCAAAACATGCCATGGGGGGATTCCATGCCCAAAAGGCCCCCAACATAAGCATCATGACTCGCCCTTGAGCCACTCTATCGGTGCGGCAATCTTGGCACAAATTCCCTCCGACTGTTCTTGAATGGTACTGATTTCTGCAATGCACTAAGTTGCTACTTGTTGAACCTGCTGCATTCATTCTTTTGAGATCTCCGTGGTCGAATTGTTCCCTTAAATCTGTATAGACATCTACTGCATATGTTTATAGTCCCATGCATTTGTCTGGCTCCTCGAAGTGCAAATACTGTGCTTCGGCTAGCTATTTAGATAGCCGACCCACCTGTGTAGGGTTTCAAGTGGTTGCCATTTACTTTGCCTAGAAAGGTTTCTCCATTTAGTTGGACTAGATGGACCACGCCTCTGTCTATGACCTCCTTAACCACATATGGTCCCATCTAATGCATTCTAAATTTTCCCAGAAATTTTACAAACTTATTGTCATACAACAACACTAAGTCATTTACCTTGAAGGTGAGAAACTTGATATGCTAATCATGGTAGGCTTTTTCATGCTGCTTTTGTACCTGTTGATGAAACCCAACCAAAAACCATTCTTCCTCAAGTTCTTCCAATTGTGTGAGCCTTTCCTCCAGAGCTTCACGGTCCGTCATCCCTTTGAGAACTGCTATTTGTAGACTAGGTATGATATATTCCATCGACATGACAACTTCCATGCCATAAACTAACCAGAAAGGTGTCTGTCCCTTCAATTTCTTGTATGTTGTCCTATAATCCCATAGCATGATAGGTACGTGCAGGTCCCAATTGTTTCACTGTGCATTGCACACTTTGGTCAGTGCAGTCTCTAGTATTTTGTTGAAAGCTTCTACAGTCCCATTGGCTTATGGGTGGTATAGTGTACTTTTCTAATGATACACCTAGGATTCTTCCATGAGCTCGCTGATGGTATTGTTTAGGAAATGCGTTCCATGATCATTCATTAATATTTTCGGACAGCCAAATTGGGTTAACACATTTTTGAACAAAAAATTCATAGCCATAGTGGTCAGGCAGTCTTTGACCGGCTTGGCTTCCACCCATCATGTCAAGTACTCTGTCGCGGTGATGATGTAGCACGCGTCCGTCTTTTCCTGAGGTTTGATAGGTCCCATAAAGTCAATTTCCCATTTCTAGAAAGGTTGCAGTGTCATTTGTGGATTCAACGACATCTCATCCCTTCGCAAGTGTTTTCCAGTCCTTTGACATACATCACAGGCCGTATAGTATGCTTTTGAATCATGGTGAAGTGTTGGCCACCATAACCTTGCGTGAAGAATCTTTTGCATGGTCGTGCATCCTACATAGTGTCCTCCTGCAACGCCCCCATGTGCTTCCACGAGGATCTGAATTCATTCAAATTTAGGTGCATATCTTCGCAAGATCTCATCATTACCCATTTTATATAGGTGCCTTGCAATGACAAAAAAATCTGTTGCATGCACCACCAATTCCTTCTTTTGTTGGATGAAGTATTCCTTCAGTGTGGCCCCTATGGTTAGAAAGTGGATTATATGTTTGAAGTGTCCGTCCGCGATGCACACAACAAAAAGCTGAGCATCAGGTAATCCATCCTCCAAATTAGTGGGTTCCTCACCCGTGTCAATGCGTGACAAGTGATCTGGTCATGCATTTAGTCATCTCGACTTTACTACGACATCAACATATTCCTAAAACAATAAGAGCCACCTACATACACGGCCCCCAAACACAAGCTTATTGACCAGATATTTCAATGCAAAATGGTAGGTATACATCTTGAAATTTCCTTTGAGCAAATAGTGTCAGTGATTTTGGAGCACATACACCATCTCCAACCCTTCATGCTCGGTGGTGGAATAGTTCTTCTCCGCTTTAGACAATCTCTGGCTTGCCTTCCCCGCCCTCCTATGTCAGTACTTCTCCCAGCATGATACACGATGCATCAACATGGACATGAAACTCCACATCCCATTTTTGGAAGACCAGGATTGGCACGAAGGCCAATTTTCCCTTTAGGACATCCAAACTTTTCATGCAATCATCATTCCAACAAAATGTAGCATCATTTTTCAATAGTTTTTCCATCGGCGCGGTGATTTGGGCATAGCTTTTGATGAACTTTCTGTAGTACCTGGTATGTCCCAAGGTATCACATAGCTGTTTAACACTTCATAGTACTTCTAAATTTAGAGTAACAACAATCTTTGCAGGGTCCACTATCAGTCCCTGTTTGCAGACCACATGTCCCAACAGGTTTCCATAGGGAACGAGGAATATGCACTTCTTAAGGTTTAGTGCAATCTGGTGTCATCGACATATCCAACATCAAGCGTAAGCTTGCTACATGGTGCTTCACTAAATTGATGACAATCCAATCATCCAGATAGACCACGAAGAACTTGTGGATGTATTCTTTGAACGCAACAACAATGATGCGCGAAACGATGGTTGGTGCATTCTTCAATCCAAATGACATAATGGTGTATTGAAAGCAACCCCATTCCATTGCGAAGGTAATTTTTCTCCTGTCTTCTGGCATGATCTTGATCTGATGGTACCTTGAGAACCCATAGGTGAACGAGTATGCTTCCTGGCCACCAACATTTTCCAATACTTCATATATGAATAGTGTCGGGAATGGCTCATGTACACAAGCATCATTCAGCTTCCTCAGGTCCACACATATTCTTATTACACCCTTCTTCTTTTTCTCCTGTATTACCATAGGACTCACCCAGTTGGATTCTTCCACTAGCTCAATAATTCTGGCTGCGAGCATTTTGTCTAATTCCACATGGACCTTTTCCTTATATTTTGGATTGAAGTGGTAAGGCCTTTGCTTAACCAGCTTCGCATCGGGTTTTATGGTGATATTCATCATCACTAAGTCACCAACGATCCCTTTTAAATCTGTAATTTTGGTCGGGAATAAGCCTTGGTATTTGCGGAGTAACTTAGTGACCTTATCCACCATGGCATCATCCCAATAGTCTCCAAGCATTTCATACTTTGGTTACACCTCTGTTCCAATGTTTATCTGCTTCGTTTTTAGCAGCGCGGTGATGTTAGGATCCTCAATCAGTGGTCCTTGAACCTCACGACAGGCTTCCATTTCTGGAATGTTAATATTTTGTGGGTCCTCATCATCCTCCTCAACATTTACATTGTAACACTCTAGCACACAACTCAACTATGTCACCCATTCTAGCTGAAGCACTTCTATTGGTTCCTGGGGTATTTTGAAGATATCTTCTTTTACTGCTTGTAGCGCATCATCAACTGTATCCCACCAACGATCTTCAAACATGAGATTTAATAGAAATCCCTCATGGAGGATATCCCATTCACTTGTACCATGGCGGAGCTCTGTCTCAGTATACCAATTCATGGGTATGACATCCAAGGTATGATAGAACAAATTCACCCATTCAGGCTATGGCTCTTCCCCATAGACCTTGGTCCATTTCGCAAGGTGTGTACATGGATCATCCCATCCATCATACATGTCTACTAGTAGCATCTGTGGTTTCCCAAATCATAGGTGCATCATCCTTTTGTATTCGTGCAAGTCCTCAAAGCTTCTCTGATCCATACCCGACCACCTTGTGGGCATTAGTCTGCAGTGCCCATTTTAGAGCGTCGAACCGCTGTTGTTCCGGCATTGTGCTTTCAAATTTGTTCACGAAGTCATCCACTGCTGTCAACCCATCATACATAGGTAAATCCCTTACCTCTATTGTCATGCAGCACAATGCTCTTACCATTATGTTGCAATTGAGCATGGTAACCTCGTGTAACTGGTTCTGCCATTGTTCTATTTCCTCATCTGAATCTGATGTGCAGGAGCTTTCCCACTCCCACAAAATCCTACCATCTACTATAGGATTAACCCAATCCTGTTCCTGAGTAGTTATCTTGTAGATATAGTCTAGATCATCGTCACTCGCATCATCGCACACTGGTTCTATGTAGCGCAATCCTTCTGTAGGGTCTAAAGGTACCACTACATGCAATGACTTTTCCTCAAAACTCATTTTACGCTTCTTTGGGTTTATTACTCTATTCATATCAGTGGCCCAATCTATTCTGAGTAGTGTGGGATAGGGATTTCTCTCATCGACAATCTCTATCAATTCAAAATCTGCAAGTGTGCTCACACCTTCAATGTCTACCATTATTCCCTGAAATCTTCCCATCGGTAGGATCTTCTGTTGGTTTGCCATTTGCAATTGGATAGGGGACCATTGCAACATGGGCCTGCCCATGTGCTCCCATGTCTATTTTGGCAGTACATTCGCATTCGATCCTAAATCTAGAATCACTTGATCCATTTCATATTCTATGATTTGTGCAGTCAATCTCATTTCCCTTCTTGTTCCCGATGTGTACTTCCTAATCTTTCGGACTACGTGCGGTTCTCCTGACCCAGTGCACCTAGTGATAAGTTCCTACACTCCCTTCATCACCTTGCTATCGCGCAACAGATTCATGCATATCTCTAGAAAGGTAGTGATCATTGAAGGATCCATCTCCTGCTCTAGTTGATCCTTACTACCTGAAGTGGAGGCCTCCGTGAAGCTCTTCTTAGCTTCCATGAATGTCTCCTTCGCGTGCTACAAGTCAAATTTGTAGGATGCGAACCCACACACTTTATTTAGGCTACTCACCTTTGTCATCTCCTGTCATGATACCGCTTTGGAGCATGATGTTTATATTCAGATCCTCTTTGCACAACTCATACCTCATCATTTGCAAATTCTGAGTTGGGGGAGGTTGGAGTATTCCTTTATTTAGCAGCCTCGCTATCAGTGTAGGGCAGTCCTACATCTCATGATCAAATTGAGTACAATATAAACATGAAGCTCTCATCATATTTGTACAATCATAGGCATAATGCCTTGCCCCGCTGCAATTGTAATGAATCAGCTATCTATGACCCCTGGTCCCATTCCACCTTGACCTAATTAACGCCCCTGAAATCTACCGTGCTCCATCCCTGCATTTGGATCGAGGGCTCACGTTTTGGTCTACACTCTATAGGCAAGAGTCTGATCCATCATCAATTCATAACTTCTATATATGTTCTCATCATCGCCTACCAACCTGAAAAAATTACAGAATAATTGTTGGGACGTCTGCATATACTTCTGTAATAGATGACAATTATCTGTAGCATGTTTTCCTCATATCTGACAAATCGCGCACCATAATGCAGGTGCCAAACTCAGCTCTGCTTGTTCTTTTGGTCTTAATGGCATTGGCCCTCCTGCCACTAGGTATTCAAGAAGACTGGACAATGGTCCTTGTCATGGCCCTGGCCTTTGCATTTTATGCACCATTCTTCCTCGTGTGCTTCTGGGTGAATTGTCTGGTCCTATTTCAAACTCTGCATTTCCAGACACAAATTTTGCAATTGCAAGTGGATTTTTTGGGCTCCTAGGCTAGGATCTTGTATTGGGGTCTCATGCAGTCTCATTGCAATCTCCAAAGCTTTGCCCTGGTGGATAAATTCTGTTGTGATAGCGTCATCCTTAAATGTGGCGTTAGTGATGCTACAAACCATGTGCGGTGTTTTCCATTTGTCAAGGTCATGTTGGATTCACGAATCATACTCTTCAGTCTCTGATCCAGATCCCATGGGGTCTTGCCTGGAAGCATCGTGATTTCCTTAAACCTAATAATCAATTGTGTCTCCGATTTTGGCCTGTTAAATTCCCTGTTCAGGGAAGCCTTGATATCTGCAATCCCTGTTTTTGGATGGTCATTAGAATGCTTAATGTACCATGTTAGTGTGTGATCCTGCAACTTGATTACCAATGTTGCCTTCTTTATATTGTCATAGTGCTTCCCATATAACTCTTACCACAAACCAAAATTGGTCGAGATCTTCATTCCCTACTCCTTTGAATACCAACAATTTTACCATGCTCGCCATATTGAATTGTGGTGGTGGTAGAGGTGGTGTGGGTGGAGATGGAGGTGAAGATCGTGAGACTGGTGGTGGTGTAGGTGAGGTGGTATGTGTGGAATTTGGTGCCTTATCAGACTGATCACACTTCTTGGTGAAACTTTCGTGAGCTCTTCCTTGATTTCTCATCGAGGCAAAATCAAGAGGCTAGTTTCTATTTCTGCACTACCTTCATTCCTATAGATCCTCACACTTTGCGTAGCCACAAACATCAATTTATTCACATAAACTACTTTTCACACAAAAGCAGTTTAATCCAAGTGTTCAAATATTTAATGTACTTACCTCGCAGTCCTTTGAGGAAGCGTCTTTCTACCTCACTGTAGCTGACTTTCGTGTCTACTGTGAACTTGGTGATAAACCCTCCTATAATTCAATCATGCCAATGGTCCATAGTGTGCATGATCTTATCTTCCGATGATTCTAGTCTGTGTACCAATTATGGAGTCCACAAAATTGATTTGTCGAGCCTACACCTTCCTTGACTATTTTCTAGCTTCTTGATCCACTCATACAACTCAGAGGGGAAGGATGCAAAGAAAATTTCATCGATTTTCATATATAATTAGAACTCTAACCATTGTTCCTTTGATACTCATGGATTCCTATTTTCCCGCACTGCGAACTCATGAATTTTTCTGTTCAAATACCCTTTAATTTCTTTCTTCGTCAGATTCTAGTGACATGACATTAGACATCCCTTATGTAGATCTCGGTCCTGGAAATGGAAGCATTTGTTGGCTTGTTGGGACCAGACCCAATTTCAGAGGTGATTTAGCCAAACAAATCCCGATACTACTAGCCCTTTCAGCAACAATCTATAGAGCGTGGAATAAGGTCTCACCTGAAGTAGTACGGGAGGGTGCTAGAACCAGGTTTCCACACCCTAGAGATGTCTGATGGTTTCAAGTGGTCCATGGTGCGTATATCGCTACACGCCCTTACCCCTTCCCCGTAGCATGTGATGCTTCCTTCACATAGCCCTTCTCGGGGGGGAAAACAGTGTTATTACCCAAATCCTTACTAGTAACTCGATATTAGTTGATTAACTTAGCTTACTTGCATGTGTAAAGTATACTTAGCAATATAAATCATTTGTACAAGTGCATGTAGTAAATAGGCAGTACATTAGAAATTGATATCAAACATGTAATAACTCAAGAATGAATATGCGAAATCTTTATAAAACTTCTCTTTATTATTATCTTGCTTCAGTTACAGACTCTATTCCACCCTGCGCACTTAGCTACGGACTCTATTAGGCCTCTATACACTCAGCTACAGATCCTATTCCTACTCTATGACCTAAGACACACTTAGATACTTGCTCTGTGCTTCTATCTCCTACTTCGCTCTTCCTTCCCTCTCTTTTACACTTGGAGCTTCACTCTAATTATACAATCCCATTGTCTGTGGACCACGGGTGGTTGACGTTACATTCAAAACTAGGGTGAACAAACCTATGAGTCTAACATACATTTCATGCCCACAATTCATAGAGCTTTACAATAATATCAACTCAAAACTTGGGCTTTGAGCCCCAAAACATGCCGTGGGGGAGATTCCATGCCCAACAGGAAACCAAGTTGTTCCACTACGCTTTGTTGCTGCTATCAATTGTTCTCATTGCATGGATATTTCTAGAGGATAGACAATTTCCTCCACTCGAGGAAGGATTGTCGGCTGTAGTGTAATTCACCTCTTTATGGGCTACGAACGCTACCACGCGGATTGTAGAAACAAAGATATTTTGGACTAATATGGAAATGGATCCTCATTTGGAAATAAATCAACATCCAAGGTTGTCCCCAACCTTGTTCACGTAGGTATTAGCCTATGTGGCATTCAAGGCTAACTTCCACATAGTCTACATCCAAGCATGGAAGGATCCAGAGCAAAAATGGCACCACTTTCCCTATTTGGTGTCAAAAATGGATTTGTAGGAGATCATAGGATTGTGGCCTACACAGTGGTGCACTTTGTCAGAGTTAGATGTTGGAACAAGTATGGGAGCGGAAATCTTTGCTGCAGAGAAAAGAAAGGAGGCTGATAAGAAAGCTGCGCATACCCTAGGAGAGTAGAAAAAGAAGGAAGCTGCAAAAACGGCTCACATAGAGAAAGAATGCACTGCTAAGGAGAAGGGAGAAGAAGAGAATCATGGGTCACAGAAAGGTGATAAGTCACCTTCGCTAGAGAGAAAGGAAAAAGAGCTTTCAGCCCAAGGCGGAGGAGGTAACGAGGGGCATAGGGCCCCCTTTATTTTGAAAAGACGTGGCAAGGAGTAGCAGGGTGGAGCACGAAAAAGGAAAAAATCTGATAAAACATAGGCTAATCCCATGGTATTGATGGAAGGTAATCTTGATGAGATCGATGATAAAATCAGGGATACAATGACCAAAGTTCTGCAACAATTTGAGCAGCAATACATGCATATGCTGGCGAACATCCAAAACGATCTGCATAAGTTGTAGATCGAAACGAGCTGACTATAGGGGGGCATTAGACAAGCGAGTGTGGAGAAGCAAGCCTGACACTCGGGACAAGCAAAGCAGCAGAGCTAGTAAATACCTTGGATCTCCAAAATATACCATTGCCAAATGGGTCCATTTGCGTAGAGTTAGATGATGATCATATTATACTTAGTACAATCATGGATATAGGGCTGAATATAGTGGCACTCTCCAACAAAACCCTCCAAGTGCTACATGAGGGAGTGGAAGATGAGTCGAGAAGTAGGGAGCAACGTGCCCTCAACCTCATCAGTGAGCACATAGTAAACAATGAACAAATTTCATTAAAAAGACGTAAGATCTAAAGGAGAAGGAGGCACTACAGGTGCTTAGTTCAAGTCTAGAGTCAGTAGTAGCAGAGGCATGTAAGACAGTGCCTGAACTTCACATCTCAGAGGATACATAGCTTGAAGCTAATGTCAGAACATTAGTTGCTAGTGTGCGTGAGGATAGACCAGAAGTTGGATGAGTAAATTTCGAGTTCAACATGAATATTGTAGAGATGCAGTTGAAGTTGTAGCCTATGACTCTGCCCAAGGTTCAAAAGTAGTGTATAATCACCATTAAGGAGGGCATGGTTACCTCAAATACCATAGTCACTAACTGTTCGACATTGTTTGATCAAGATATGGAGCTATTGACAAATATGTAGGAGGATTCGAACCTATAGACATTGAACATAGAAGTAAGGGAGAGGAAGCGCCAATATGATGAGGTCAGGGCGACTGCATAGACCTTATCACTAATGCAACAATTTGTCAAGTTACAAGAAGGAAAGAAGCTACTGCCACAGGTAGAGGAAGAACAAAATAAAGAAGCCTTGTTAAAGGCTAGGTTACAGCCTTGGTTGGAGGAGGCTATTCAGGTGATGATCTCCATTCAAGATAAGATTAAGGGACTGTAACAGACACAATAGATGATGAGGTTGGCAGTAGAAGGAATAACCACTAAAAAATTGATCGAGGAGGTTCAATAGGTAGTGACACAAAGTGTTGTTGAAGTTGCAGTGATCTAGGTGGAGCTAGGGGATCTTCACAGTAAGATCACGGTGCCAGTAGAGTGACTCGAGGGTGAGTCACGATATTTGTGTTGGGGGCCTCTTGGGATGGGGTCCCCTAGGTTAGTTTGGGGTTAAGATAACCCAAATTTTGGTACAATTTTGTAAATAATGTAAAGTCTATACAATTTGTAGATGTGGAGCGTGTAGATGAATAAGAGTCAGAGGGGTTTAGCCCCTTGTTTTGGATAAGTTTTGAGTCAATTTTGAGATTCACCCATGGTTCGCAGATCATGACATTGTATGAAAAATACTATAAATAGGTGTGTCTTAGAGAGTCTAAGGAAGTAGAGTAGAAGAGGGGAAGATAAAAGAGTGAAAGGCTCAGGAAGGATTAGAAGAAGAAAGACTCTGCAGCTAAGTTTGCAGAGGCCTAGGTAGAGTTTGCAACTGAGTTCGTGGACCCATGCAACTTTGTGCACAGGGAACTTTGAGTCTGTAATCCTTGAATTGAAGATCAATAAAGACAATTTTCCAAAGAATTCCTAAGTATTTCTATTTATCTCGGTTAATGTTATATGCTACTGATAAATGATATGTCTTATGAATTATTGATAAATGCTACATGATTATCTTGAATCTATCTTAATAATGTACACAATGAATGTTTCATAACTCCGTGAAGCCTCTGGTGAATTCTCTTATGTTTATCGACGACTCGAGTATATCTGTGCGAACACCAATTTAGGATTTCTTTCTATTGCATGTGAATAGGTAAATCGACTGTTAGAGGTCTTTAAGGACTTATCATGGACCTTCGTGAAGGTCTAAAGGCTACTTTAACAGAGTTACAATATCAAGCCCCAGGATTTTATCGATCCACAGAAGGTAGATCCAAGGCGCTGGAAGACATCACACTAGTCTTTGGATGTAGAAACTTGGTTCTTGCATCCGCCATACTGCTTCCAATGAGACTGTATCCTGCACTAAGCGGGTTGTTTCTGACAAGGCTATTAGTGTATGATTTTGTTGGTTGGGGAAACTAACTCTAAACTTGGGTCATGACCCCCTAAGCCAACAATTTTCCCATCCATGATCTAGACAATAACATACCATAACTGGTTTGGATATTGATGACCACAATGTCCATAAAAATAATTTTTATGGGGACTTGGGTGACGGATATGATGATGTCTTTGATAAGTCATATACACTTGAAACTACAGGAATTGAAAGAACAAATTTCATGGTATAGTTTAGTAATTTCAAGACCCAACTCTAGCTTACTGATTTTGCCATAAGGTTATGGGATGCCCTTAAGTTAAGCGTATAATTGTACAATATTTTATCATGAATGTTCAATGTGACATAAAAAGAGGGAATGCTATCTTTTTGTTCTTCTATATGTGGGCCATAAATCACATTTGGGTGATCTTATTGTACATTGAGGGTGCCATTATGTGATGGTGGCTCAATGGAGTCAATAATGTTTTTGATGTGAGATTTGAAAATCAGGTTTTGGACTAACTCAAATAGTGGAGCTGGGGCTTTGATCTTGTTCAATTCTTGTTCAAGGTTAAACAATGAGATTGAAGTTTTTTCATTTTGTTTGGAAAATTCTGGTTGTGAACTTTGTGATATGGGTTCTTGTGAATTCCTGGATATGTTTTCTGGGTTGCTTTTTTTGTTTTGGTATGAGGTTTCTTATAGATCCCTCATTCCATTGGAATTTTAGGGATTGTATGAGTGAGATGGCTCAGGATCCACCTAAGACGATGGTGATCTTCCTTGACTCCCTCCTCTTACTGGTCTTGTTGGTCTCAGATGCAAGTCATGTTTTCTCTACAATTATTCCATTATCAAATCTGTGATCTTATGATATTGTGGCTAATACTCCACACTTATCTTGTGTGTCATACACCTCTTGCAATGATAAATAATTTGTGCAATCTACTTCTTTTAGATCGAAAGTGGTACTTTGGTCATTAACTCAGTTAATTTGTTCCTCATGATCATGATCCTTAGATGATTCATCTATTTGGAAATTCAATTCCCGGCTTACTGAGGGTTGAATGAGACGTTCTTCCATTCCCCTATAACTCTGCCTTTTTTGGGGGTTGAACAACTTCCAAATGAAATTTAGGTTTCTAGGTTTTTGTGTGGGGTTTCTACTATGTCCTTCTATCTCGAGATGTGCTATATTGTTTGATAAAATCTTGATAAGTCTCGCCATTTCCTCAATTTTGGTCTCAACGCTATCTTTGCTCGAATGATTTGGCTCATATTTCACCTTATTTTTCCCTTTGTATTTCTCTTTATCACCATCTCTCTCTTTACTTAAACACTGTTCTTGTTTTTCCTTCTCTATCCTCTCCAAATTTCCTGTTACTATGAAATTTCCTTCAATATCATCAACATTAGATTGCATGGCTAGTTTTCTTTCTATTAACATGATAGAAAAATCAAGTTCAAATGAAGATACATAGTTAACCATGAAATATGTGGGAATAAGATTTATCTCATTTGGAATCTTGTTAAAACTTTGTTGAATCTCTTGGTAAATCCTTATATGTTCTTCAATGGCCTCTTGTTTAATCTAGAGAATTCAGTAAGACAATATTTGTTATAAAATTATATATTACAGAGCAATGGAACACATAAAATATTGCAGAAATATAAACACAGAAAACGCATAAAGCAAGAGAGACACAGATATACGTGGTTCACCCAATTTGGGCTACGTTTACGGAGAAACAACGAGTCCTTCTTTTTAGATTATCCATTTTAACTCCCTCTTCGTTCTCAATCTCCTCTCTCACTCAGAATACAAATCTACATAGACATAATACAATTCCCTCATATATAGTGAGGGGTTGCCTTCTAGGGCAAAACTAAAGTAAACATAATTTCTACCATCAAATCATCTGCATGGAAGGCTATACAATATTCCTGGGGTATACATCTAGCTGAAACCTTTGAATACAGAAGATAATCAGGCTCCACACCCAAAAATATTGAAAATCCTTTCTCTCACCCCATTGGGCATGAAATCATCTCTCCAAATCATCTCAAGAATTAATATAATGAGGGGAATGTGTGCGGAACAATTTCCATATTTCTCCTTCTAATGTTCACAAAAAGAGTCTCATGAAAATATCTCCTTCGCCAACCATGAAATTACCAGTGAAGTATTTAAATGCATGTAGATGTTCTTCTACAGTCCTCCTCTTTTCACCATTAAATTGGGCAATTATTTCATGTAAGGTTCCATCATGTCATGTAACAAATTTGATAATGCCAATGGTGCATATCTTGTAGCCACCAATTCTAATGGTTGCTTAGGCGGGTTTTGATTCTCCATTGGTTGCTTAGGAATATTCTGGTTCACCCTGTTGATGTGTTGAAAAATTAGATTCCTTGTAGTCTGAGTGACCAAGGTCCTAAACATGTTCGTTTTCTTAAGTGTAGATCTGGGTGTAACTAGTGGAGGGCTCATAGGTTCTAGTATAGGATGATAAAATTTTGGATAAATATGTGTATTAATGGGTGGTAACAATGTTTTATTTATGGGTTTCTAGTTGTCAAGAAGGAGTTGTTACTAAAGGGATAATTGGTGGTAATGATGTTGAGGTTCCTACACCGAAGTATTTATTTCTCTGGTTATATCAATATACAAGTCACTTAGGAATTGTTACAAGAGGAGGTTAATTAGGGTTTGGATTATTTCTCATATGCCTTCTAGTGGAAGCCAAAATGTGAATCTAAATATTATTAGGAACTATGTGCTAAAAATATATAATATATTTGTAATGCGTACGTAAAATAGGATTACATGATACACTCTTTTAGGATGTAGCGTAGAGCATGAAAATGATAATGTAGGTGAGAAACAATGGATGTTACAAATAATGGAGTCACTAGGTGGAATGCACAACTAACAAATTTAGATTCTACCCACCTACAAAATCTGATAAAATTATCATTTCACCAGTAGAATATGTTCAAATCATCCCTACCAACAGTTCCACAAGATGTTGGAGCCCCAAATTCACACTGTGTTATGCTACAATGTATATCCTAGCAACATCTAAATCTGATTTTAATTTTATATTTTAAGGGTTTTGTTTCTGTCGAAAAATGATGCATACATTACTAAAGTATATAAGAACATTTCTAGGTGTTTTTTTACATATTTTTAGGTTTGAGCATCCATTCATCTTCAGTTTTTTTATATCCCCTAGTTAATATTTCTCTCCTATAAATAATTTTAATTATTTTAAAAGGTTGAGAAATGGACACAAATTCCATTTATTTGAGGTAGGAGATTTATTGAGTGAATTTTTTCTCTAATTATCAGTCTTGGTTGGTTGAGTGGGTTGACTAAGCGATAAATTAACCGGAAGGAAAGGGATAGGGGTAGGTTTCCTTTGACTTCAGCCACAAGCAAGAGCAGTGTTGGGATAAGTGCTCTTGTGGTAAAGTTTTTTACTTACTTTTTGTATAACTATAAAGCCTTCGTGATTTATCGAAGTTGAGTGTGAAAGTAATAAGAGTCAAAGGGGATTTAGTCCCTTAGGTTGTTAGGAGATAAGAACTTTTGAGACCTGCCCATGGTTCACGAACCATGGTATTGTAAAAGCAATGAATATATATAGAAGGGCATAGCAAGTCTAGAAGATAACTAACTAATAGAAGATCATTGTTCAGGAAAGTAATCCAAGGTAAGAAAGTTTATTTCTTATACCTAGGCAAAGGGGAAGCCTCCTGCAGCTGAGTGCATAGAGACCTTGGTAAGTCTGCACGCTGACTGCACAGGCCCCTGTAGTTGAGTGCGCAAGGAAGAAGAGTCTATACTTGAAAGAATACATCTAATAAAGAATTTTTTTATCTGTAAATTGTGCATATATTTATTTGTATTTACTTCTGCAACTTTCTATATTTTTTCTTTGTATTGAAAATTATATGAATGAATGCTTATGTTATGCACAAAAGTGGTAGTTTAGTAAGATTTATTGATGTTATAAATGTTTAAAGACCTTCACGAAGGTATATATGTGTTTTAGGCGAATTACTCTAATTAACTGTTTAGGAAGGGTTAGGGTTCACGCAGATAGACCTAATCCCTAGAAGCTGCAGGAATCCATCAAACAGACCTATGCATGCAAAAATGTGGTTTTGACATCCCCCAATACCTTTTCGAGTGAGAATATAGCTTGCACCATGCTCGTTGTTTCCAAAAGGGCCAGCAGTTAAGGCTTTTATTGGTTGGAGCAGCTAACTTTGAACCTAGGTCAGGGCCCATCAAGCTAGCAAATGGTTCTGTTGCTAGGACTAGGATCTATCTCAGGAATTTGTGATAAGTGGTTCCCCACTAAGAAAGAAATTTAAAAGTGGATAGATCGGAAAATACACACGTTTGTAGCTCAGGAGAACATGAATCCTTTCCTATCGAATGAAGAGTGGCTGAACATATACTTATTCATAGATGAACACGATATATTCTAATCCTCTTTCCCCTGCGAATTTCACGAGTGGCTATCCAAATGAGCAAGTAGTCAGGGTATATGGAATCTTTATCACCCTATTGTGTGGACCCCAGAACTAGTGAAGTGCTTGGAGTCTTCAGAAAACAAAATCATGCAGGCTGTCGATCACTGGATTGATTGTATTCTGGGAGGATTCATTACTGAGTTCACGATGATACGTCCACTAGTTATAGTGAAGTAGAGCAGAAGCTTTTCAAGGTACCAAGAGGTAAGTACCTGAAATCCATGAAGTAAATTATTGTTTGGGACTATGTGAAGTGGGAGAGCATTCATAAGAAACACAGATTCAGGCTTTGAATATCATCTGTTTTTAGGATCATCTAATAGTGATGATGAAGGTAATATTCTAAGGAAACTGCGAAGCATGCTACAGATCATAAGCTAGGGTATCACAATGATACCTCACCCATCCACTCCAACTACACCTCCACCTCCACCCCACACACCTACACGTTCACCTCCACCTCCACCTCCATCATTTAACATGGTTAATACGATGAAGATGCCTGTATTTAAGGGTTTGGGGACTGAAGATCCTGAGCAATTTTGGTCCATTGTAGATGTCGTATGGAAGGCACAATAGATTACTAACAATGACATGAAGAAAGAGCATCTATTCATAGCACTACAGGATAGAGTGTTGAGTTGGTATATCAAGTTTTGCTCAGGAAAACCCAATGTGACTATGTTAGAAACCCAAAAAGCACTGAACAATGAATTTAAGACACCCAAATCACAAGCCCAGTCAGTAATAGAATTTAAATAAATTCAGTAGATGATGAACGAGTCTACATGGGATTTTGATCAAAGACTTAAGTGTTTGATTCAGTAGGCTAAAATGATAATCACAAATGAACGACATAGAGACTGGTACATTGCTTTGCTCCTACCTCACCAAACATTACCGTAGTTGCAACAGAAAATAGGATCACAAGCTAAAGCCTTAGATATTTCCATGAGATTGGAGGCTTCACCTGTGTAAGATACAAATCTAGGGGTACAATAGATTCAGTCACAATTAGCGAACCTTCACATGGAACTATAAAGTCTTAAGAAGAGAAAGGAAGTCTAAACTAAGGTGCATGTGGAATTTTTGAGCCTGAAATGTAAGGGTCATGGTCATGATATGGACCATTGTCTAGTCTATCAGAATTACCTTATTAGGGGAGGTATTGTCCCCCCTGAAGCTAGAAAACACTGCTAGGCCGAGTACAGGAATAGCCTTATTATGTGCTATCTATCAAATCTCGGGGGAACACATGACTGGTAGCTATGATCTGTTGCAGAAGTTTATGAAAACTTTGCAACAATTGTTCTGCACTTTCTGTAAATCAATCGGGCTTGGTGAGCGCAACTGCCAAAGCTACAAACTGATGATGGAGCAGACCCCTACATATAGGATGGAGGCAAACAATTGGCCTCAGGATCAAGGCACAGGTGTAGAGCATAGAGGATTCCAAGGTCGAGAAAGATGATGAGGAGGAGAAGATGGAAGGGGTCACAGACATGTTGTTTATTACAATTGTGGAGAGGCAGGTCATTTTGCATGCGACTGTTAAAATCCAACGCACCCGTCCTATCAGTATTGCCGATAATTTGACCATGTTATAGAATATTGTCTCATACTAATAGCAAAGATGAAAGAAAATAAATCTCAAAGAGCTATGCAGAATATCCAAATTAAGAGAGCAAAGCCTCGTAGGAGGAGCCTAGAATCAATATTGTAACAACAAGTGGTATAGCCACATGAAAAGATAAGGGAATGTAGTTAGAGGCTGAAGGATGGGTAGACAAGGCTGCTAAGAAGGAATTTTGATTCGACCTAAGTTGTGCAAAGGAAACCTTTCTGGAAGCTAAAAATATCTTCATAGAAGCCTCTACTTCAGGAAGTCAGGAGAAGTTTGGTGGAAACAATAGTGCACAAGATGTAGACCCTTCGTTGTTAGCAACATTTTTGAAGACTTGCATGAAGATTTTGAGGTATACAAGGGTGGTAGAAGGGCTACAGGAATTGATTGATAATTGTATAGGTAATATTAAAGCTCCTCCAAAACAACAAGTAGTTTGCAAAGTGGGTAAAAGAAAGAAGTGAACAAGTCGTGAGATGCCACTGACTGCACAAATTGGGGAATATGAGAGGGACTAGGTAATTCTCGATCTAGGATCTAATGTGAATGTTATGCCAAAGAAAACATGGGAAAGAATGGGGAGGCCTATGTTGCAATGGTCTCCTATCTAGCTATGCATGGCGAACCAACAAAAGATCATTCCTATGGGGCACCATATGGGGTCACGGTAGATATTGAAGGAGAAAGCACCCTAGCTAACTTCGAAGTGATCAAGATAGTTGATGATAGTAACCCTTACCATACACTACTAGACATTTATTGGGCCTTTGATATGGACATGATTATTAACCTTAAGAAGCACATCATGGCATTCAAGAGAAAGGAGCCCCGGGTCATTGTTCCAGTGGATCCAACTGAAGGTGCGCGATATACCGAACTGGTCTGTGAATATGAGGAGGACGATCTTGATCATATTTATAAAATCACTATGTGAACGAGGACTAGATAAACTGTATGGAAGATGGATGGATCACATGGGATATGGATAGTTCCTTCACATCAGATTCTGATGAAGAGCTTGAGAATTGGTAGAACTGATCACACGAAGTCTCCTCGTTGCACTGTAACATGTTTACGAGATCAATCCGATGCATATCCACTGAGGTAAGGAATTTAACTTATTACGATGGTTTAGAAGATGTTAATTTATTTTTGGAAAAATTTGAGAGGGATGTGCCAGAAGAGCATTGATTCTAAGCCCTAGATTTGGCACTTTGCGCTACACCTACCCATTGGTGGGGTATGCATAAGGACAACTTCATCGATTGGAAACAATACAGGTGAATGATGAAGCTATGGTTTGGGTATGCTAATACCTATATGATGGAGAAATACACAGGAAAGGATGATCCACATGAACATTTAGCATGATTGACTAAGGCATGGGGAGAGGAACCATAGTCAGAATGAGTTCACATCTTTTGTCATACTTTGGATACCATTCCAATGAACTGGTATCTAGAAACTGAGCTGCAGCATGGGAAGGCTAAATGGGATATCCTAAAGGAAATTTTCCTATTGACATTAAGCTTTGAAGATGGATTTGAGTGTATTGATGAGGCACTCCAAGAAATTAAAGCTATGAGCTTTAAAACACTTGAGGAACCAGTAGCATGGGCTCAACAAGATTGGAATACCCAGTTGCACCATGCCCTAGAATGTTATAATGTAACTACAAAAGAAGGCAAAGAAAACTCTGGAAACATCACTATTCCTAAGTCCAAAGGATAGTGCGAGTTCGAGGGACCCAAAGTAGCAATCCCTGACATATCAGATTCTTTAAAGATTAAGCAGATAAATATTGGATCAGAATAGCAGCCAAAGTTTACTAAGATAGGTGATTATTGGGATGAAGATATGGTTGATAATGTCACAAAGCTATTGCACAAGTATTAGGACTTGTTTCCCACCAATATTTATCATCTAAAGGGGATAGTAGGGGTTTTGGGCATCATGAAAATAACTTTGAAGTCAGACGCAAAGCCTTTAAAGAAACACCCCTACCAGTTAAATCCAAAATATAAGGGAAAGGTGCACAAAGAGTTGGATAAGACGATGGAAGATGGGATCATTGAACCTATGGAAGAATCATATTGGGTAAGTCCCATGGTAGTCCAAGAAAACAAGTAGCGGGATGAAATGCAGATATGAATTGACCTGAGGAAATTGAATGATGTGTGTGTCCATCACCTGTTCCTGATTCCATTTATAGATGAAGTGCTAGAGAATGTTGGAGGGAAGGAATCCTACTTGGTCAATGATGGGTTCCCTAGGTACCATCAGATCAAGATCGTGTTGGAGGATCAAGGTAAGACCACCTTTGTGATGGAATGGGGTCGTTTTCAATATATGGTAATTCCTTTTGGATTGAAGAATGTGCTTGTCATCTTTCCAAGAGTAGTAATTGCAGATTTTAAGGAATTTATCCACAAAATTTTAGAAGTATACTTTGATGATTGGATCGTGTTTGGGTTGGTCAAGTTCCATGTTGCTAGTCTGCACCTCAGGCTAGATACTTGTCGAAGATATCAAATCGCCCTTTACCTGAAAAAGTGCATCTTTTGCGTACCGTATGGAATATTTCTAGGTCATGTGGTTTGTATTAGGGATTGATGGTAAACCCTACCAAGATAGCTGTCACTGTTAATTTGGAGGCCCCAAAGAATGTAGAATAGCTGTGCACATCATTTTACTAGGACAAAGATTGCCAAAGAATTTTAGATATTTTGAAGGAAGAAATGGTCACCATGCCCATTCTAGTGTTCCCGGATTGGAAAAAGGAACTTCATGTTCATGCGGACACATCCTATATTACGCTAGGTGTGGTGCTGACCCAACTAGGTGAAGGAGACATTGATCACCCAATAGCATTTGTGAGTAGGAAATTATCAAAGGTGGAGAAGAACTACTCAACTACAAAGCTCAAAGGACTAGCGATGGTGTACGCCCTAAAGAAATTTTGGCACTAGCTTTTAGGCGCATAGTTCAAAATGTATATAGACCATTATTCTCTAAAATACTTGGTAAGTAAGCTTGTGCTGGGGGGGAATATTTTCAGATGGTTGTTTCTATTCTAGGAGTATGATTTTGAGGTGATCGTGAAGCTAGAATGTCTGAGTGCTTGTCCTGATCACCTATCTAGGATTGAGACTGATGATGAGCCTATGAGTTTAGAAGAAGGGTTACCTAAAGCACAACTCTTTGTTATTCGTGTCGCAAACTATCACTTTGATGATATAATTCATTTTTTTCTACAGGAATAGCCCAGAAGGATATTTGACATAGCAAAAGAAGGAATTGTTGGTCCACGTGGCTGACTTCTCTGTGATCACTAGACACTTATACAAAATGGGCTCTGATGAGGTACTGCACAGATATGTTCAAAAATATGAAAAACCAAGAATTTTGATGGAAGCACATACAGAAGTTGTGGGAGGATATTAGGCAGGTAGAGAGACTACGTAGAAGATCATGCACACAAGACTTTGGTGGAAAACAATGCATAAGGACTTGAAGGTGTATTGAAGGGCATGCAATGCTTGTTAGAGGATGGGGAGACCATCATGAAGGGATGAGTTTCCATTAAATCCATAGATAACCTTGCGGCTATTCGATAAATGGGCGATCGACTTTGTGGGTCTAATTCATCCTCCAGGGAAAAATACCAAGGCACGATACATTATTACAACAATTGAATATTTGACACAATGGGCAGAGGAAGAAATGTTAAAATACTATAGCAAAACAACCACTGTGAAGTTCATCTTTGATTTTATTTTATCCAGGCTTGGCTGCCATAAGATCTTGATGAGTGATAGGGGCACGCACTTCCTAAATGAAACAATCATTGCGATGCTTGAGGAATTCCAGGTATATCATTAAAAGAGTACACCATATCACCCTTGAGCTAATGGAAAGGTAGAATCCTTCAAAAAATTATTGAAGAGTGCCTTGACTAATGTTTACAACATGAAACAGAATGACTAGGATGTGTGCATACTAGCAGTCCTTTGGGTGTATAGGACCACTTGCAAAAAGTTGACAAGCCAACCCTCTTTTCAACTTGTATACGGGTAGGAGGCTATAATGCCCATGGAATACATTGTGCCAATCCTGTAGATCACAACATTGATAGACATGGGTGATCGTCATACTATGGAGGAGCGTCTTGTGCAGCTGGTAGTATTGAAAGAAGATCATTTTCTAGTAGGATTTCATCAAAAGGTGCAAAAGGATCGTGAAAAGGCATGGCATGATCACCATTTAAAGAAATGCACCTTCCAAATTAATGATTTGGTATTTCTATACGACAACAAATTTACAAAATTCCCAAGAAAGTTTCAAATGCATTAATTAGGACCTTATGTTGTCAAAGCAATTACAGATTGTGGCATAGTTTAGCTCGTGAAGCTGAACGGGGAATTTTTCCCAAACAAAGTCAATTGTAGTCAATTGAAGTTGTATAGGGTTGATATTTCCCCTACGCAATGAATATATGATTGAGGGATAGTCTTAGTACTCTAGGCAGCTACAAGGAAGTACAAGACTATAAACTACATTGCCCAAAAGTGGGAAAGACGAAGCGAGAGGGTTGTGTGATGCATGGAAGTAAGGCACAGAAAGGGAGATGCACTGATGAATCTACACCATGAGGATGGGTACCATGGGGCTTGACTGAAAGATGACCATTGGAAGAATTGTATATGACTAGATGGAAAAAATTGTGTTGAAAGGAGTGGGGAAGACACGTTTATGTTGCATATCTTTGGAAATATCCCACCAAAGTTGCATTAATGATAAAAAATTGGAGGGAATAGTTGGATTCGAACTCAAAATCATCTATAAGTATGGTATGCTACCGAACATTCAAACATTTTTCTTCTTGAGAGTTGATATTGAACTGTTTTGGCTTATTTTGTGCCAAGAACTGAACTATATGTCTGAGCCAGAATGGGAGGAAATATTTTCACACCCAAGGTTGGTTGACATACCTGACTTTCTCTGAGAACTTTTTGTTGCCAGAATGACTGCAATTCTCCTTGAGACGGATGCAATGCCATCTATCCCTGAATGATTTCAGACTATGATTCCTAGGTCTCCCCGACCTAAGCCTTCTATATCACAACCTTCTGTGTCCAAGGCGACCGATAAGAAAAGAAAGAAACCACAGCAGGTCCCAGTGAGGCAGTCACCATGGAAAAACCCCAAGGAAGTCTACAAGAAGGGGAAGATGGATCGGTCACAACAACTGACAGAGCTAAGGGATCTGAGTGAAGAAGAACTACACGAAGGCATCAAGGAGATTGATGTTGAGGAGGGTGAGCCGATCAATCAGCTATCATGGCATATCCCACCACGCAAGGCCACAACTAAAGTGCCTAGAGATCCAGACAATGCCAAATTCATGGTGACTATACCACTCTTTCTGGAGAAGGTGGTGTTTGAGGGTGCGTTGTTGGCCCACAAACAAACTCTAAAAATGGAGGACTGGGACTTAGGAAATCACAAGAAGTTCCCTTAGTTGGCACCAATCAAATACCTATCCAAGGTATATTATGAAGTATCAGAGGTTACGGGGTTGGAGCTGATCAGGTGGGTCATTGGTGTTGGGGCCGCAGGGCTCCTAAACATGCTTTGGGTGCCACATTTCAGTCGCACCAATAGAAACACTAGTTGTGTATGATAATTTCTTACATTGGTGTACGATGGGTGTCTCTGGTTGGGAGAACCCATCCCAATTATAGACATGTTGATCCACTAGATCACCTTGCTAGCATATCAAGGCATGGATTCGACGGAGGCATTTGGAGGGAAAATGTGAGAGAAGAAACTTGTAGACGAGATGAAGAGAGAGTTTGGCATCGTAAAGAAGTTGTGCGGATATTCTATCCTCTCTATCATGGATCTTGAGGTACAATTTTATGTGTAGATATTGGCATGCAAGATCATGCATAAGTGTCATGTAGATGAAGTTCCAACATGAATCATCTCTTTGGTTGCCCAGTGCACCAAGGGAGTCTAGTATAACTGGGCTCAATACTTGTGCAAATAATTCTTGGAGAACTATCACGAGGCTTAGGACGAGGGCAAGGTGCTTCATTACGCCTGGTTGTTATTGCTAATAGTGTTGGTGGTATGGAATATTCTAGAGGATAGTCAGTTTCCTCCTCAAGAGATGGACCTTCCAAAGGTAGTGAAGTTCGCTTCACTCTAAGCTACAAAGGACCCTGCGCGAGTCATTGAGTCAAGGATATTCTAGGTCCCATTTGAAATGGATATGTAGATGGTGATTAGGTAGTGGCTGAGTCACTCACACTCTACACCTAGTACAAGCCCCTTGCTGAATTCAAGGCAGATTTCCATAACCTACATTTTCGCACAAGGTGGGATCCCAAGAGGACATGGAACAAGCTATCTTACTTGGCTAACCCCATCAGATGCAGGTGCAAGTGTAAGAAAGGCTGTGGAGGATACCACTATGTAGAAAACAATAGTAGAGAAATAGGCAGAAGCCTAGAAGGCTTCCGCATGGGAGAAATATTCGCAACAGAAAGAGGCTACTGCTAGAGAAAAGGAAATGGCAGACAAAGCACAAGCAAGCCCACACAAAAACAACGTCATAGACCATCATTGACATTCAAGATTCTGATACACAACGAACACTAGACCAAGAAGAAATAGAAGAAGAAGAGGGAGAGGGTGTGGAGCAGGGAACCCTTCTTGTGGTAAAGAAGCAATAGAAGAAGACATCCATGGGGTTGTGGAAGAAAAAGAAGTTCGAAGGATCATCTAGGGTGACCCCTTTAGTCCTCACTAAGGGGGGTTGAGATGAAATCAGTGATGTGGTTCATGACACGACCTCAGAACTTTGGGGCCACTTCGAGGAACAATACCAGCAAGCGTTGGGAAAGGTTCAGTAAGACCTGCGTGAGTTTCAGGTCCAAATAGGTTGAGTACAAGCGAGTGGGGTGCAAGTGAGCCTGCATCGAGTGAGTGTGTCAGTTCTGGATACAGACAAGACTTTGGATCTATGTATAGTTCAGCTACCAGATGGATCCCTGTGCACTAAGACAAATGAAGCAATGAACTCACTACTTTAGATTAAGAATCTGGGCCTAAACCTCGTGACACTCCCTATCTAGACCCTGCATGAGATTCACCAGGGTGTCTTTGACAAGTTGCATATTAGGGAGAAGCACGCGATGATTGTTATTAGCGAAGTAAGAAAAACAACCAACAAGTCTTTGCGGAAAAGGCACAGGAACTCAAGGAGGAGGAAACAACTTCTCATAGTCAGCAATTATAGGTAGCCATTACACATGCCTACAATGAGTTCTAAGAAATCAACATTTCAGCTGAAGCAGCTTCCACAGAGAAGATCCAAAAGATGGCAGGGAAAGTAAAAGAGTCAGAGGAAGAAATCAACCAAGCCTAGTTTGAATTGCAGTTATAGATATCAGAGCTACAATTGAAGCTATATCCTATGACTCCTCTAGAGGCTTGGGAGCAGTGCGAAGCTACTATCAAAGAGGGCATGGAAAATTTAGAAAACGCAATCAAGGGCTGCACCAAGCTATTTGAGCATGCCATGGAGTTATGGACTTCACTATAGGAGGACCTGACTCTACAAAATATTGGCATGAACATCAGGGAGAAGCAGAGGAATTTCAATGAGATTTGATCAACTGAACGAACACTAGAATGGTTCATGAGGCTGCAAGAAGGAAAGTTGCTGCAAAATGAAATTGATGATCTACACTACAAGGAAGAAATTCTTACTACAAGAACAAAGCGTTGGATAGAAGAGGCTAGCCAGTTGACTTTGTCATTACAGAATAAACTTAAGGGGATGCAACGGACCCAAAGGACCATGGGCCTTGCAGTGGAAGGCCCCACTACTAAAACACTGGCTGAGAAAGTGCAGCAGGCTGCTACGCAAGGAATAACTGACCTGCCAATTTTGAAGTTGGATTTCCATGAGCTCCAAGCAAAGATTGAAGCACCAGTTGAGTGACTTGAGGATGATTCATGAAATTGTGTTGTGAGCCTGTTGGGATAAGGTCCCTTGGGGTCACATTTTGGTACTTAGTTTTTGTATAACTGTAAAGTCTCCATGATTTGTGGAAGCAGAGCGCAAAGGTAATAAGGTTCAAAGGGGCTTTAATCCCTTAGTTTGTTATGAGATAAGAAGTTTTGAGACCCACCCATGGTTCGCGTACCATGGTATTATAAAAGAAAAGAATATATATAGAAGGGTATATCGAGTCTAGAAGTTAACTAACTAGTAGAATATCATTTTTGGGCAAGTAAGCTAAGGAAAGAAGGTTTGTTTCCCATACTTAGGCGAAGGGTAATGCCCCTATAGCTGAGTGCGCAGAGACGTCGGTAAGTCCGTAAGCTGAGTGCGCGGGCCCTTGTAGCTGAGTGCACAGGGAAAAGAAGTATGTACTTGAAAGAATACATCTAATAATGACAATTTTGATCCATAAATTGTGCATCTGTGTATCTGTATTTACTTCTGCAGTTTTATGTATTTTTGCTCTATATTGAAAATTATATGAATTAGTGCTTATATTATGTGTGAAAGTTGTATATCAATAAGATTTATTGATTTTTTGAATGAGTGACCGGAGAATCCATAGTATGAACATTTTTATGCCAACGTTTCAAAAATATTTATACTGTGGATTCTCTGGTCACCCATTCAAAAGATGCAAACCACAGATCTCTTAAATCCAAGATTTATTGATGTTATAAATGTTTAAAAACCTTTGCAAGGGTATAAATGTTGTTTAGTTGAATTAATGTAATTAACTGTTCAGGAATGTTTAGGGTTCGGGAAGACAAATATAAGCCCTAGAAGCCATAGGAACCCATCACACAGACCTCTGGATACATAAACCTAGTTTGTCATCCCCCAATACTACTTCGGGTGAGACTACAACCTGCAACACACGGGTTGTGTCACAAGGAATGAGTCAATTTTGTGGACAAGATCGACCTCCCTAGTATCTAAAGATATCTAGTGACAAGCAAGCCAATCAAAAACTATCTTTCTCTAAATATGCAATTAAAAACAAAGGCAAAGAAGTGTTTTAGGCCTACCTTGGGTCCAATGCAAGTTTGTGGAAGCCTCGCTCCTTTGATCCAAATGAGCTCCCTTGAAGAAAGTCTACAAACACGAACAGGCAAACAAATTAAATAGCACCTGAAAAGCCAATGTCATAAAGCATATCCATCATAATGATCAAGGAATTTATGAAACAAACCACATAAGTTAATTTGTTGAGAAAAATGAATCTGATTGTATTAATTCAAATCAAAGAAGAACTTTACAACCTGTGCCTTGATGCTATACAAGCTCCTCCCAGGGTCCAACAAGAAGTCTCCTCTACTTTGACAAGTTTCACTCACTTCCCAATGAAGCCAAAAGGTATGTGATCTCTCCTCTCAAGCTTAACTAGGAAGTCTTAATTTCACCAGCATTTACCTTTAAAAATGTTCAACTTCTAACCTCTCTAGCAACCAGCCCAATGCCTTAATCGATAGTGCAATGGAGGGAAGTTACTAGGTCCTCCTTCAAAGGGATCAAGCCCTCCTTCAAAGGGATAGCTCCTCTCATCAAGGGATTAGCTCCTTCTCTTTTGGGATGCATGAACCACCTTGGAGCGAACAATCCACGTCAAAATTCCTTCTAGAATCATCTAGAATTAACCCAAAGTGAGTTTTTAAGAATAAACTTGCGCCTTTTTGACTTTCACAGGGGTCCACACCCACCCCTTTACAGACAAAGTGGGTAGATCCACAGGTAACATGAACAAAGAGTGCAGGACCACAGGTAACAGTGAGAGAAAGTGCAGAACCAGAGATTTATTGATTTTTAATGTCTTTCTCTCATTTTCAAAGCTTGACATGAAGAGCTGAGGTCTGAGACTTGCTTAGGAGGACAGTATAAGTGATTATAGACCCATACTGACTGCAAATAGTCATGGTGACGATATGTTTGTGTAATAGATTGCCCCCTGAAGTACGAAGTCTGTAGTAAATGAGGATTTCATTTATCATTTTGGAAGAGCGAAGTACTTTATCATTTCGAGGATCATCTTGTGGAGAGCCCGGTTGGAACCTGTAAAAACATTCAATGCAAAATATATATATGAGATCATATCATCGCTGAGGTAGGCATTCCCATACTCAGATCAAAACTGACTAGAAAACTAACTACTGCTCTGATATAGGAATGATCTTGTAATACATCACAAGTATAGACATATATAGACAGAGTATGGATGTAGCCATCTATTTATGAATAGTCCACAGTATAATGAATATAAAATTCCTCGCAGCCTGGATGGTGGAAAGTAGACTCTACGGGAGCGTAGCAATACACATAGCCACTAGATCCCAGATGCGGATGGCAGTTGACTACTTTCGAGGCACCATCTTCAACTGGTGCGATGCTGTGTTGGCTAATGTAAAAGGCCAACTGACTAGGGCCAAGAAGGGACAACTGAAGACCTTTGGATATGGTGCTTTAGTTATTAGCTTTGGTCTGGAGAGGGTTCCAATGTTGGTACCACAACACCTCACTGTTGGAGCTAGACTTCCTCGAGATCCCAAACTAATGTGATGGGTTGCAGTTATGGCCCGTCATCTTGATGAGGGGACAGAGGTAGTTTGATTCAAACCTGAGTATTTCCAATGGTTGGAAAACTAGGTTTTTGCTATTCAGGACTTTCCTTACACTAGGGTAGATTTTCGCGGTGACACAGACATGGCTCTTCCACCAGGAGAGCAATGGGATGACTTAGGTAAAAACATTTTCAACATTTTTCCTAATTTAATTTTTTTTTGTTTTTATCTCATCCCAAAATTGATAGTAAAAGTTTCAAATGCAGATGCAGGCCCATGGCGACCAGCTGCTCTCTGGCCTTACGAGAGGAAACAACCAGTTGCAGTGGCACCAGCCCGACAGGATGAATCAACAGAGACCTTGGCCGAATTGGAGAGCCATCTAGAGCACTTGACAGGTGACATTCTGGAGACCAGCATAGATGACATTCCTCGTCGACTTCAGCACTATGTGATTGGGGTCCCAGGACCTTTTAGGAGGTTCCTTTGTAAGGTGGCCTATGCAGTGGTTTCTTATCGAGATCATCACCAGTGATAGGATGATCACCTATTGTAGGCACATATGACATTTTTTCTTTTTGTACTTATCATTTTTACCGATCATAAGGTGTTTTTCAACCTATGATCGAGGACGATGTATATTTTGACACACTCCTATATTATACTACATCACTATTACCGGCTTATCTTGTTAAACATGTTATGGAATGTTTTTAAATTTACTTGTATGACTATTGCAAATGTCTACTTAACATTCGAGACTCAATTGCATCTGCTAATGTATTTAAAGATCTTGGAATATGTTGATATTCAATATAGTCAAATTCACGTTCCAAGAGACGCACTCTCAAAAATAATCTCAATAACACTAGATTTCTAATGGCATATACTCTATTAAGCTGTAATACAACGAGTTCAGAATCTAACCTCACTATCAAACTCTGAATCCCAAATGAAATAGATTCAGGTAATAACTCAATCACTGCACTATACTTTGCAATGTTGTTTATTGTTTGATCGAGGCTTACCCCATGCATAGATACCAACTCGTTAGAGGGTGAATAAATAATCCAAGCTGCGGAAGAAATGTTCCATGTACTATGACAAGCACCATTAGTGAAACCAATGTATGTTTGGAGAGGCATCGACATCTGCAATATCAAGAGTAAAACCAAGATAAGCAGGAATAATGACGAAAAACACTTTCTAAGCTAAGGACACTTTTTAATCTAAAACACACTAGCTAGAAAGAAAACTAACCTAACTAAAAATCTCCACACCATTCTTAAGCATAATACCTCTTCAAGTAAAGACCATTTCTGGGTTTACCTAAAGAGACCCCGTCAAAGTCTACCAATTCATAGGCCCCTTTTGCTAGCTTTTGCTTGACAACATAGGGACCATGCCACATAGCCACGAATTTTCTAGCGCCTAATTTATCATTTGCCTAATCGTACAATAAGACTAGGTCTCCTTCCGAAAAATTTCGAGGGGTCACATTTCAATCATAGTGAGCTTTAATACGTTTTGCATGAGTTTCGATTGCTAATGCAGCATCATGTCGATTCTCATCTAGCTGAGCCAAGTATAACAAACGTATTTCCTCTTCGGAAGTGGCTGGAAGTAACCCGATGGCCATTTGCAATGACGATATTTCACACTCAATGGGTAACACAACTTCCAGACCATAAACTAGTTGGAAAGGAGTGAACCCTGTTGACGTTTTTACTGAGGTTCGATACGCCCAAAGCGGTGAAAATAGCATGTTATGCCAATTCGACCAATGAATCCCAATGATTCGTTAGATCATGATGACTAGAACTTTGTTGATGGCTTCAACCAGACCATTAGCTTATGTATAATAAGGAGTTGAACTATCGTGACGCAAGCCATGCTGGCCTGTAAGTTCAGTCATCATAACGTTTCGAAAATGATGCCCACGATCAGTGATAATCGCTTATGGAACACCAAACCTAGCAATTATATGATTGAACATGAAAATTGCAGTTGTTTTGCCATCTGCCTCAAATGTAGGCATCGCCTTGGCCCACTTGGTAAAATAATCTACCGCAAGGATGATATACGCATGCCCCCCGGCCGAGTGAGGATTACATGTAATCAAATCGATACCCCATTTGGAAAAAGGACCAATGGAAATTATAGGGTGGAGAGGGGCAGGTGGAGCGCGCATCTTTCGATCAAAAATTTGGCAATTGTGGCATTTTCGGATTGCGTTAATACAATCTTTAAACATAAACGGCCAGAAGTAGCCAGCACGCAATATCTTTTGGGCTGTGGCATACCTAGACATATGACCGCCACACGCTCTAGAGTGACAGTCATTTAGGACCCTTTCAGCTTCCTCATGAGTTAAACAATGTCAAAAAACAGAGTCTGCCCCACGACGATAAAGAGTATCTCCAATAATTCTCAATTGTTGGAACCGGAATCGTATTTTTCAATGTTCTCACCTTGAAATATCTGGCTGAAAGGATTGGGTTTGGAGATAAACGATGATATCCCCGTACTATAGATCTAAAGTGCTGATTAGAAACAAGGATGTGTCTGCAATGGACTCCTCCGCCACATCTTCCGTGTCAGTATGCGGGAGGTCACACATTAACTCCACAAAAACTAAAGATTTCTTCAACTTAGACTTTCCAAATTCCAGGTCGAACTCCTGCAGGATCACAATCCATTTGGAGTATTTGTCCCCTAGCAGTTGCTTGGTCAAAATATAAATCATAGGGTTGCAATCATAAATTACTGTAGTTTTACGTAGTAAAATGTAATGACGAAAACGTTGGACAACTTGAAAGCTGCCAATGCCAATTTACTGAAAGGGCGAGCAGTTTAGGGTTTTGTTGATTGGTGCAACTAACTTCGAACATGGGTTAGTTCCCATCAAGCCAACAATGAGAAAAAAACATTAATCCAACATGGTTTGTGATGTCCACAAGAAGGCTACTACAAAAACATGGAGAAGAAGGGTGTTACACTGAATTTTGTCACCTTGACTATCTGCAGTTTATGTGGCCTCATCAATAGCCACATTGTCCTCTTTGTCAAGCCCCATACCTCTGCTCTTCATGTCAAAACTTCAAAGAGAGAGGAAGTCACTTGAAAACATGTTTATCTCTGGGTATGCAGGTTCTCTCTACCTTGCCTGCGTGTACGCACTCCATGTACATTAGACCTGCGTAGTAATACGCTCTGTATACTAAAGCTAGGGTGCGTACCCCTGTAAAGGTCAAAAGGCGCAAGTTTCATCTTTAAAAAGTTACTTGTGGTCACTTCTAGAGCCTTCTAGAAGAGTTCTTGACGTGTATTGGGCGCCTCCAGATGGTTCATGCACCCCTATGATAGAGGAGCTTATCCTCAAGAGAGGAGCTACCCCATCCAAAAGAGGGAGTATCCCATTGATGTTGGAACTGAATAACCTCTTCTAGAATACTATAAATACAGGCATTGGGCCAAGGAGGGGAGGTTGAAAGCTGACTGAACATTCCAAAGGGTAGATGCTGCTGGAATTAGGACTTCCTTGTAGAAGCTTGTGAGGAGAGATTACCATCCTTGCTTGTTTCATTTGGAAGTGGGTGAGCTTATCAAAGTAAAGGAAAATCTTGCTGGACCCTGGGAGGAACTTGCACAACACCAAGGCTCAGGTTGTAATGGTTTCTTTTGTTTCCTATTAATACAAATAAGTCCATTCTTCTCAATGACTTGTTATTAATGAATTGTTTCATATACGCCTTGGTCTATATGTTGAATATGTTTTGTTTTATGAGATATTCAGGTGCTATGTAATCGTTTGATTGTTAGTGAATGCAGGTTTCGAAGTGAAGGAGGAGCTCATCTGGATCGATGAGGCTAGACTACTACAACAGCATTGGACTACAGGTAGGATCTAAAACACTTGATTTCTTGTGTGATAAATGCATGTTTAGAGAAGGATTTCTCTTAATTGTCTTGTTTGTCACTAGAAAGTCTTAAGCTTCTAGGGAGGTTGGTTTTGTCCGCAAGATTAACTCTTTTCGCATGACAGGTAGGGCTCCTGAGACGTCGATGTAGATGCAGATTCTAGCATAGGAGACATAATGTCCATTTTTTGTGCCCTCTGAAAAATTGATATATTCTCCTAATTCATCTCTTATTCCCTTGAGAACTGAAGGTGCTTAGTAGTCGGTTGGTAGAGAGTAAAGTCTTACCCAGACCGAGACCCTTCTGAAATCCTCTTTCTCTATGGTGAAGTTCTCATTCTAGAATCCAATGTAAAGTTCTGTAAAGTTGAAGAAGTAGGGGCCTCCTTCGAAAATCCTATCTATGTCTTCCAGGAGGTCAAAGATGACCATGAAGAATCCCTTTGAGCCCAGTTGAAGCATGATTTCTCCTTTTGGTTTCCATTTGGTTTGAATCCACCAATTTAGGGATTTTTTTGTGGGCCAAATGCCCATGAACTTGCGGGTGACTGCATGCTCTTGCATATAGCCTCTATAGGCTGCTACATCAGGGTCTTGTATTTCCAACATCAGGGTCCCTTTGTTTCGTCTGTTTCTTGCGGAGATAAAGCTTTTGCAGTAGTAGTTCCTTCGGAAGTTATTTGTCCTTGCCTCTTTATCCATTTCTTTCCATTTTCCTTTTTCCAAAAGGCTTTTTCTCGATGAATGAAATATGTTTTAGGTTGTTAGCTTGGTGAAGAAGGATGACTTCGGATCCCTAGAGTTGCTAGTGACCATATCGCGAAAGGAGGGGGCGCCCGGACCCCCCTCCACCTATTCCATGGAGGTCTAAGAACCTTGGACGCGAACCTTGGTGACCAAGCACCAATACATGTGTAACAACTAGCCGCAAGGGATACAAAGTCGGTACCAACTATCTCACAGACCTAGATTTTCGCCCTCTTTTCTTTATCATCCCTAGATGATGTTGATGTTGATGATGAATTCTGTTTTAATGTATTTATTTCCCGTGCAGATAGTTTTGGAGTTTTTTAGAGAGTCCAAATCTCTACAAAGGTAATTATGAGAAAACCCTTTCTTGTTCTTTTGCTTTACTCTTTATAACAATCTGTATATTATATGTTAATTTTATTTATTTTTGTTTCTTCAGGTACCCATTCTATATATCAAGGAGAATTCTTCATTTTCCTTCGATGTTTCAAAGTATTTTTGGGATTATTTCTACAACTTACTGAATAATCAGTTACACTTTCCTAGGTCAGGCATTTCAAACCCTTGGTTTCTCGTTCTACCTAGGGGTGATTACTATGTTCAAAGACACATCTCCAAAATTTTAAGTACTGAAGTGTTTACTAATTAATATTTTTAATGTTTTGTAACATGTGGTTCTTCCTGAGCGGAAGTAATTTATGAAAGGTTATAAGCCACTTTTGTAATAATAAAATTACCTACATTGTGGACAAAACACTTGGGTTCTATACGTTTTCTGTTGATTGTAAATTTTCTTTGAGGTCATATGTGCCTCTCACAATATTTCTTTTCAATGTATATATATATATATATATATATAACAACTTGAAGTCATTGAACTCCTTTTGAAATTTGGAAAAGAGTATCTATATATGTGTACCACTTAATATTTCCTTTAATTATGCTCATAGCATTTTTTTTCAATGTGGTTCACGAACTCTGGAGATCATAAACTGCTATATCCACAGAAACAGTTTCGGGTAGATCCACCCAAAGGGATAAATCTCACCAGCTCACTTAAGAGCTTAACCCCAAGGGTGTTGAGGAGAATTGACCCCGTGACCTCTCAATAGCGAGATTCTTTAGCAACGGGAACTTCACCAATTGAGCTAACCCTAGCGGCTATTCTCATATTTATATTATTTTAACATGTTTTTGTGAGTTTAATAAATGTTTATAATTAACGATTGGAAACAGTAAACCTTTTCTCTCGAATTTTTAGTCAACCAATGGTGATATGAATATAGAGGATAATATGGCTGCATACGTTCCAATTGGATACCAATTGCTTTATTTTTTCTCTAGTTATGGTAAAAGAATGAATATCTATCTATCTCTATACACACACACACAAATAATTTATTTCTGAAAAACTATTGTTCTCTAATCCGTCTTCTCCTTTGAAAATTTTGAATATATATAAAATCTTGCACTAGACTACATATCTATTTCCATGTATAATCTTTTGTGTAAATATGACTTAAGTAGAAAGAATGACATACATGATTTATTCTAAATACTACTATAAAGACTTTTAAATATCCACAACGTAGAAACAAATAATACTAGAAAATTAATATATATTTTTTTTCCTTTTCCTCAAGTTCACATTAAGATCATACACAATTAAATGTTCAGAATACCGACTTGAAAAATATGTTTAGAAAATATTTGGGTACTTGGATGCGCCCATCCTTGATACTTCCTTCTGAAGATATCCCCCCGAGCACATACCTACAACTCTATTTCCTTCTTCTCTTTTTTTGTTGAAGCAAGAGACTTTCCTTCTATTTCAATAACCCAAAATTAAAGTTACAATAAATACAAAAGGCCTGAATATCTCAAGGCCTACGAAACCAACAAGAGCATACTGTAATGCATGTGACCCACTAAACAAACTAAAGGACAAGCTAACCGAACAAATGGTCTCGACGGTTACAAGTTGACCCAAATTCAAAAGTCGCTATCCCTTACATCATTAACTCACAAAGATTGAACATACTCGTGACCCCACAAACTAGCCCGACCAGATCTAACTGTTGAATGCCACCGCAAAAAAGGACGGCTCGAAGAGATATCGGAAAGCCAAGAAGCATGATTTTTAAGGCACAATGAAGGGTGGTATTATGAACCCCACCCATGCCACATGTTGAGAGCTGAGTGGAATCACTCTCAACAAACCAAAACCACTTACCATTTGTGTGCCTCGCGATCATAAGGAAACCGCTTAAAGCCTGGTTTTCCGATCTGTAAGAGAAATGCAGTGGAATTTCCCTCGTGGGAGTGACCCAGCCTTTCATCCTGCTAAAACTTACAATCGAGCTCGCAGCCGAAACATTCTGTAACTGTAAATAAAACCTTGTGTCGCCATTCAAGAAAAGAAGGAGATAAGTTCCCTTACACCAATGGAAGTTATCACCATGCAGAGTTTGCCCTTTTTCAAGGTACTGACCACAGTATTGAGTATGAACAGGCATAAAGAGCTTTAATCATTGCCTGCCCCTCATGCCCAATAATCGAATATTTCCTTTCCTCTACAACTTGTGCATCGCAGAGAGCTTTTAACCTGCTTGGAGGCATCTCCTGCCATTTCATTTCAATCCTGCAATCTGGATTAGTCACTCCTTGGTTAGCCAGTAGATTTGCCAGTTTATTGGCTTTCCTCTAAACATGATTGAAGCTAATAGTTCGAAGACTCAGGAGATGTTTTTGGATTCTCTGGTACACTTGTATAAGTCTCCATTGTTTTGAGACCCTTTCTGGCGCAGTTCCATAACTGATTTTCTTAACTGCATTTATGGAAATCTCGGAGTCTGCTTCGATGAGGACATTTGAGCTATGATTTAGTTTAAGAAGCTCTAGACAATATTCCAAAGCCATTAATTCAACCATGTTGTTGGTGGCTTTGCTTAAATGGCAGTGGAAAGTAAAAATTATTTTTCCTTCTTCATCTCTTAACACACCTCCATAACCTGTTGTCCCCGGGTTTCTTTTTGAAGCCCCATCAATATTGCATTTCAGATAACCTTTTGGTGGAGGATGCCAGAACTCCTTTTCCATTTCCAACACTCTTTCTTTTTTGCTAAGACCATGGTGAATGATCTCATGCATTCCCAAATGCTTGAGAGTTCTCAATTCAAGTGCAGTGGGAGGATTCGAGGGATAACTGTGCACAGTGGTGGAAACGGTCTCCTTAATCTGCTTTAAGATCAATTCCATCAGGAAAAGAGGAGTAGTTTTTTCATCCTTGAAAATTCTTTTATTCCTTTCCTTCCAAACATTCCAGATAATGAAGCTTGGCGTAAAGGTCCAGGCCAAATTAAGGATGTCATACTTTGAAAAGTTTTTTCTCCACTTGTTCAGGGTGTTAATAATTCTACCTTTGTCTCTGTCTGTCTGTTGAAAATGGTGTTGAAAGAATCCCACAACCAGGTGGTATAGGTGCAGTTGTTGAGAATATGCTCCATTGTCTCCTCTTGAGCTTCACATAACTGGCATCTAGAAGGCCCCATAACCCCCTTCTTCTAAATTTTTTCCCAAGTTAATATTTTCTTGTGATGAACTAACCACACAAAAAGTTTGATCTTCATCTACCCTTGGTGGCTCCAAAGTTTTTGCCAGGACTTTGCCAAAATGCAGGGACCTAGGTTAAGGGTTATTCTTTTTTCTTCCTTGATATTAAAGATACCTTCTTTGTTTTGGCCCCATCTTAACTGATCCTGCCCATCTGTAACCAAGATCTTCCTCTGTTCTAATATGTTCATGAGTTCTTCTGTTTTTGCTTTTATGGGGTTGTCCCCTTTGCAATCTATTTTCCTCCAGCTTCTCCACTTCTCAGTGTCATGAGGAAGATTCCAGAAATCCCTAACTTTTATTAGTCCTTGGAAATTAGTTTCCTTCTTGATGCTCGTAAAGTCCTCCCTTAACAACATTGGTTCTTGTTGCCATTTATCTTCCTAGAAGAGAGCTTGGTCTCTTGCTCTGATTTCCCAGAAGTTGTTGTTTTGTACTAGGCTTTTTTTTTCCCAAGCTTTATTCTAGATGTGAGAGCCTTTTATGTTCCCTGACATTCTTATAAGATCACTTGTTTGCCAGGAGCTTGCATATTTTTCTTTCCAGGTTTTAGCCCATTGAGCCCCTGGTTCTTTAACCCATCTCCACCAGAGCTTCTCTATTGTCTTCTTCTCACTTCTCTTCAGTCTCTCCTTTTCAACAACATGAGAGACAAAAAGAAGCATGCCATTTTTTTAATGCATTACCCATCTACCTCTCTTTTGGTGGTTGTAATTACCTCCACCTCACCAACAGGTGGAAAGTAGTTACCAACTCATTAATGAGATTTTGTTTCCCACTCCCAAATGCAACATCTTGTCTTTTAGGGAAACAATTAATTGGCCAATTCCATGATTTGACAATAAATCTAATCATCCAGTTTAGATGCCTAGGACTTATTAATGGGTAATTAATATTCTTCATTAATCTGCAGGCTCATCTCTTTTAGCCAAATGTACTCCAAAATTATTTTTCCACGCCTCTTTATTTATAAAAACAAAAACCTCATTAATACATATTTATAATCATTTATTATCAGTAACGAAGTACTGATAATTAAATTCTTCATATGTCTTTCAAACTTTAAACATTAAAAAAGAATACACATATACAATATTTTCATTAAAACCTCAAGTCAAGAGATGTCACATATTGTGTCACACCAGTTGGATCAAATGCAAGTTCATCTAGTGTTAATCCTTGTGTTTGATGTACCTTTCGTGCACAAGCTAATTGTATTGGGAATCACTTTCTTATTGTGATTTGTGACTTGTTATGAGATATTTCCAATGTTTTGCAAATCTAAAAATTGGTGTATGGCTTGGAAAGATATTTATTTCATATAGCTCACTAAATTTGTTTATTTGGTGTTTTCTAATGTGCGTGGTTAAGAATTCTATCCAAACAATTTTAGGCCTGTTATTATTACTTGAATACATGTTGAAGATGCCTTCAACACCATTGACTAATTCATCATTAGTGTTATAGTTTCCTACATATAGCTCAACTCACATGTTTTGTTTGACTATTATTGTTGATGGTATTGCTACTCCCTTTTCAAAGGCAAAAAAATATGCTCTAGTAGTTTCATGTTCATTAATAGCTATGAATTATTTGTTGATTATGTACTAGTAAAATCATTTTTGCATTACAATAATGGACATATTTGTTTTGATAGAATATGCTTTGAAAGAGTGGATTTAGAGGTGGGGCTCTTTGGCAATGATCATTTACGTAAGCAATCTCTTTATTAGTTTGTTTGTTTAATCTCATCCTATTTAATACGTTCACAAAAGATGGGTCTTTTTGATACATTGTTGTGTATAGTTGATAGCATTTTAAGTTTTCTTCCAAAAGTCATATGGAACTATGTTTTTGTTGATTTTTAGGTTTTCAAATATAGCAGAGTCCCTCACAGGTTGTGCATGGTATAAATCTCCAAAGAATATCATGTCAACATTACATAAATATGATGTTGGCACATGCAATACTTGACGAAGTCAGTTATGAATCTAATAAAGAGTTGTTGCACCAAGAAATGATGCCTCAACAATAAGAACTACATGAAGTTGTTGGAAGTGCCTTGAAAATGCATCTAGATTTTCATTGTTTAGTGAAAGACAATATGTCCTATTAAGGGGCTTATGGAATGTAGAGTGCAATGTGATGCCACCAACATTGAATGTCATCTTTCCTACATATGCAATGATTTTTCCTTTTAGTTGTGATGGGTCAAATGGAATTGTATCGTTGTGTGTGTGTACTAAGGATTAGAAAATTTATTTAGCTGTAAATGTCTTCCTAATTCCTACACATGTTTTCAAGAATAAATAGATTGGTTCATTTGGCCTATGGATTTTTCTTGTTAATATATTAGTTACTAATGATTCTTGTTCTTTGTTTAATTGTCATCTTAAGCTATAGTAACCTATGTTTTGTAATAAATATTGTTGTTTAACAGCCTCATATGGTCTCATGGATTGTAGTATCAAATTCTCCGTACATTGGAAATGTTGTAAATCAATTTGGAAATTATACATTTCATATTTCTCATTTATGGCTCTATCAATTGTTATACTCTCTATTATATTCCTTTAAATGCTATTTATGTTAAATAATTTTTCGGTTTGCATTTCTATTGTGTTTATTGCATAATCACTATCACCCCGTGTAGGTGTTGTAGCAAATGTAAACTTTTGTTCATTTTGCTTAAATTTCTTTTTCAATGCAACATAAACAACATCCCAAGCTGGGTAGTGTTGCTTGATCATATTTTCATTGGCTCGATATGGATAACATAACATTAATTGTTCTCTACAATAATTTTTTATGTCATTGTGTTTTTTATACTTTACATATCGAACAACATATGCCTTATTCACTTTTTTTTTGCTTTTTTGCCCCTTTTTATATAATAGTCAATAGCTAGTGGCCATAGAATAAAATAGTCAATGATTGATGGGAACGTTTTGTCTCTAAAGTCACCTCGTTCACATTACAAGTCCTTATTTTTTAAGAACAAATGTACGTTCACCTATAGGAGATGTATTAATGAAAATACAATGTTGTAAACTAGCATTTGATTGAATTTGTAGCACAATATGCAAAACTTGTTGCGCAGAGATTTGTTGCATGCTTGATAAAGCCTTTCCTAAACTACTCATTGTATTCATGATATCAGATCTTGTTTTTACATGATTTTCTCATATGTTGCTAAATGTGGATGTAAGCGTCTTATCTTATTTTTTCAAGTAGGAACTGCAATACATTGCAGTTGCATATGAATTTAGTTCAAATTTCAAGTCAATTTTTGCAATCCAAATTGTTGGTATGTGTCATGCAAAAATTATTTGTATAATGTCAGTTGATTTTCTTTATAATAATAAGAAATTTATGTGACTTGATGTACGTTGGATGGCATGTGTGTATTCATCCTTTGTTAATCCAGGGATATTTAAAAAGCTATAAAATGTATCCTTTTCATCATACCTAACATCTTTTAGTGTGTCAAATATTAGCTTTGCATTTGTTCTTATTATATGGTTGTCAAACTGAAGAGACTCAAGTATTTTCATTGTGTTCATGAGTGGCATTGGAAAAATGAATCTACAATTGGAATTTTTGTGCTTTCTACACGTTCTTGTGTGACATTGATGTTGGAGGATTTCAAGTTCTTTTGTAAAAAGTGATGAATCATTTGGCCCATTATTTTTATCTATATATTTATTACTCCCTCTCTCTTCTGCTTCTCCTCAAGCTTTGTTCAGACAATGTGTCTTCATATAGACTTGAAATGTTGGCATTCGAAAATGTCTACTTTGGATTTTCCGGCATCTCAAATTCAAGCTTAACCCCACAAAAATCTACAAATCCCAATAGACAAGTACTTTTATACAAAATTTTATGTGTCATGTTTTTGTCTCCACCTTATTATGGTGTAGATTTTATCCATTAAAGCCGTGCATGTTCACTTTCCCTATTTTGGAACTCTGTGACATAGAAGTAGTCATCAATTCCTCCATAGTACTTGTGATCGTGATGAAATATTAATCAAAATGCACCCTTAGTAAACCATAGCACTTTGGAGATTGATGGGAGTTGGAATTTGTTTCTTTTTAGTCTTTCCTACCTCTTTTCAAAGGAGGGGAGACACATGATTTTTTCATTAACACTTATGAAAAGGATGGAGAGGAGGGAGCTTTATCACCAACAACCTTTTTTTGTAGGTACAATATCACCTTCTTTTTCACCTTCTATGCAAGTGTGGCTTCTTTTTCTACCATCGAGGCCTTGCCTTGAGAAGTTTCTAGAGAACCTTGGACTATAATTGCATCAGGTTTTGGAGAGTCTGTATTCTCTAATTGGATTGGAATGATGATGGTTGAGGATTGTGAACATCTTCAACTTCCTCCCGAGATTGCAGAACTCCAAATTCGTTATTGGAGTGAAATTTTGGCCTGGAGGGAGGTTGAGGTATAAAGTTAAATCAAGACCCTCTTGGAACCTAATTATCTCCTTTTTGCAACTTGCTTGAAACCTTGCTCATTATTATTCCATGGGAGTTGTATTTGTCTTTGAAATTGATAAAGAATATTTGATGATTGGAGAACTTTTTGCGAAATTCCCATACTCATGGAAATTTTTACATGTAAAAGAAACTTACTCATAATCCAGAGATTAAATATGGCTCCAACCCTCCAGATAAAGCTAGATTTCCTCAGAAAATTCCCTATCAAAATATATTTCCATGCATATTCTAGCACAGGTGAAAATACTGCCTTTAGGCTCTATAAGAGTTTTATAATGACCTAGCTTATTTATGATTGTTGTGAAGGTATCCTTACCCTAAAAGAGAATGGGTAATTATGGAAGTGTAACCTAGACGTATGCTAAAGATATTTCCATGTTCATATTGAAATCAAGGGTCTAGAGTGATAATAACATTCCCTTTGAGCCCATGAAGTAAGGGTCAGATCTAAAGATCAGGTTGCTAACTTTCGTGTTTTCAAAAACAAAGGTAAAAACCTTTAACACAATAAAACATTGCAACAAGATTATGATCACCTCATTTCACAATAGTCCATTAAAAAATAGCTTTAGGATTAGGCCAAATCCATATAAGCTTTCCTATTAACCCTCTCTCCTTCAACATATCGGTATTTTGAGGTGCCATAGAACATCATAAGTCCAACTTATGAATTGTATCTAATGGGATTGACCCCAGAAGATGGGATTCCCATTGTGAGCTCAAAAAAATAATTGAGAGAAATTTCTAATATGTACTAAGTCAAAACAACACTTGTAATATGTGAAATGGAAGTTCCTGAAGCAAAGTCTCGGGTCAATCACGATAAGACTGCAACGAACTATTTTTATTAACAGAAATTATTAACAAAAATATCATAGGGCATCTTCTAATGGAAGTAGACAAAGCACAACTAGGGAAAGATCTAGAATGCTTAGTCATAAATAACCACAACAAATACCACTAGATCACAACTAAAAACCAAAGACTACCCACACAATGAGGCCAACACAATTGAAAACCAACATTGTAGCTCAAAATCTACAACAATATCAACAGATAACCACAAAACAATGTCTCTAATACACACCACTAGATGGGGCGAGAGGCCACAACGGCTAGGAAACCCTAGTTGCATGCTCTTGTGACTTCATCGTCTTTTTCCCTTCCTTATTATTCAAGTTACATAATCATTTCTTATTAATGAGCCCAACTCATTTTTCTCTATTTCATTTTCACTCTATGTTGTTATGTTTTCTATTCTATGCCTTCATGCATTCATTAAAGGTTCCCTAAGATGCTTTACACTACTACAGGAAATAAAGAAAGTAGGCAAGCCTAGTTATCGAATAATTTCATATAGCTATTTACAAATTTGTTGATGGTAGTCTGGTGAGGTGTGAATAATTTTTAAGTCTATATACCCAATATCATATTTCATAATGTGATCCAACTTTAATTTTGAATATACGTCTTGTGCGACTAGTTTTCATCCTTTCAATCTCCCTTTTTTTATTCTAATCCACATAATATTGAACACTTGGTTTATGGTGATGCAAATTGCTTTATAGAATAGTTTATTTATATGGTAAGTGAAGTAATTACTTTTTATCTAATACATCCAAGTACAAATATTTTGCTATGTAAAGTTCTTCAACATATCTCTTGGATGTTTATTTCCGAAGAATAATGATGGGAAACTCAATTATTTTGAATACTTATATTGGAAAATTTCCAATGAGAGCTATCTTGTAGCAGAGGTGATATTAATGTGTATATTTACAAGGTCATAAATAGTATGTGCAATATGGAACCAATGGATTCATGTTTTTTGTAATCGATTCATCAATATCCTCATCATCATTTTCACTATCACTAATCTTAGTTGCACCACCACATGCTTCTTTGTTTTTAATAAATACCTATTTCCAATTGTCATCACATTTACATCTTCCAACTTTTAAAGCATTCTTTGACACAATCATTTTAGTGCTTTGATGACTATTTGAACTCAAATTTGGCCAAATGCATATGTAGTTTTGAATTGTAAGCTCTTTTTAATTACAACTACCACTATGTTAGTGTCTTCCAAGTTTTGAGGTAGAGAAACTTGAATTGTAAATATGTAGTAGGAACATTGTTCACCCCTCGAGTCAAACCTAGTTGTGGTTTTCTATGCTTGTGGTCCATTTCCTTTATTTGAAGAAAGGACAATATTACTACCACTAGACTTTCCTCTAGTTCAATAAGCTTTGTTAGTGTTCTAGTGGCTCTATTTGTTCTTATTTGTTCAAGAACTGCATATTTAGGAATTGTGCCATCTTCAATTTTTTTTTGCAAACCTTGCAAACATAAAAATTGTTTGTCTTTTTCATGGAACTATTGACTAGTTTGCTAATCTTGTTGACATCTATTGTTTGGTTTACTTTATTGATATGCAAAATATCTTTGTCAAATCATTCTTTTCACAAATGAATAATTAAAGGTAGGTGTATACTTTACTTGTCTTTGATATTTTTCTTCAAAAGCTGAAGGTTTTTTTGATTTCTTCCTTGGTCTTTTTAGGAGTACTTGTTGTTTCATTGTCATTGTGTCATATTCAAGTTGTATTTTATGTGTTTCCAAGTTGCTTCTTATAACATTTTTTAGAAAATGTAAAGATAAACTTTTCTTATGGGTTTTTAAGTCACAAGATAGTTTGATTTGGTTTGTAGCAAGTTCATTTGTTGGTTTGAGCTTTTCCCTAGAATGTTTTTCCTAGCATCACAATGGTTGAAACAGGAAACTATTTTGAGAATGAAGGTCACCTGGACAACCAACATGACATGTTTTTGAGTTGTTTCTAATTTGTTTTTTCAAATGTCATAGTGATTTACAATTCAGATTGTTTTGAGCAATAATGTGAAGAACAATCAAGTTTTATTATTTTTCTTTGGGGCTTGACATTTTCAATGTGACCTATTTTTGAGTTGTTTCTTATATGATTTTTTGAACGTCATAGTGATTTATGATTGCAATTTGTTCCAAAAACAATTTCAAAAACATTAGAGGTCTTTATTTTTCTTTTCACCGCTTGTTCCTACTCGAGAACAAGCATTTCTAATTAATCAAATTAAGATTTATGATACGCTGTGTTACATGAAAAGCAATTTTGATTATCAATTTTTCCTATTTGTTATCATGGTTCATAATCGAAATGATTTCTATTTGTTTCAAAAAGCAATATGTTCATAGTCTTAGGTATTGTTTTTTATTTACATATTTGTAGGAAGATAAACATTGTAAATAGAGACAAAATTAAGATTTGTAAATTTAGTAGTTTACTTAACCAACAAAGACAAAGAGACCACCATCAGTATTCCCTACATCATAGGGCAATGCCAATTCTTTTATGTATTCTCTCCAAGTAGTTATTGTTTTGGATTTGTGATATAATTGAGATATACATGTTCTCTTATGCACCTAATTGCAAGCATAACATTTTGTACTATTGCATTGCAAAATGTTTATGCAATGATAAGTCAAAGGCAAGGGACACTATATTCATTATTTAGATATAGTAAATTGTTTCAAATGCACTCTCGCCATATATTCTTTTGAACATGGGAACTCTAGAGAGATTAGTCATTTCTATAAAGGTCTTCTCTTTGACAATGAGTAAGTCTGTTAGTTCATGTGACATGTTGATTTGTCACATGATTCTAGTGGTGTATTAATTGATGTTGATGGAGACATTTGTTCTAAATACAGTTCTCAGTTCTTAGCATTGTGCATCTTTGTTAATGATTCTTCATGAAGTTTATGTTGATAGGATGTCATTGCCTCATTATCTTGTTTTTCTAGGCATTTTCTAAAATACTCAATTTTTTATTTTCTTAATTCTAACAATGTGTATGTAAAATGTAATAGAACTTGTAAACTATAAAATAAACAATCTCTAATCAAATATGAGAAATTGTTTAATTGAAATAAGTTATGCTTTCCTAGGAAAAATTCCAAAACTTTTCTTCTTCTTTTTTAACTGAAACAGGTATGTTTTATTTATGATTTGGTTGGGCCGGAGCCTAATAAACCTTGTTACACTGCAATATCTTACATCTTAATACATCTTGTTGAACTCTGTTTCTCAGGTTAAGGAACAATTGCTTGAATAATACTATTTTCATTGACATTGAGTTCGCCCGATGCAAGAAGGCAGCATTTGTTTGCCATTATATCCGCTTCACTATTTGAGCTTCTGAGAATGTGGAAATTTGAAAGGATTCAAAGTCCTTTAGTATGGTCATTAGCCTTTTCATAGACTTGTTGAGTGTGGCGTTGTTGAAATGGTCCTGCATATTGATCTTCTTGATGAGGATTTCTGAGTCTCCAAATGCTTGACAATATTTGATGCCTCTTTCTCGAACAATTTGGCAGGCTTTTGTGAGGCCAAGAAGTTTTGCCTGGTTATTTGTACGATGACCAAGCCCCCAGCTAAAGTAATCTTTTATAGTGCTGTCCGGGGAGTAGATAACTCCACTAATGCCCACTGCCCCAGGGTTTCCCTTGGAGGCTCCGTCGAAGAAGATTGTAGTTTTGAGTTGATTCCTCCACCAAAGTTGGAAGCTCGTTTCTGGATCTCTTAATCTCTAGTGAGGGTTGGGAAGAGGGAGGGTTAGAGATTTGCCTTTGGGGAGAGGGCTAAGATGATTCAACCAACTCTTTTTAAAAGGGAGGAGAGAAGAATCTGATTTTTGTGAACGCTGAAGAACATATTCTAGGAGAAGAGCTTTAGCTTTAGCAGCTATTTTTGCAGGGAAGCAAGGAGTATTATTGAATGTCAAGTCATTCCGAGCAAGCCAGATTTTCCAACACATGAATTTAGGGATTGAAAGCCAAATGTGATACCACAGAGAGTTGCTGGGAATGGGATGAGGATAATTTTGGAACCATGTGGAGTAAAGATCAGTCATGGTGCATTGTTGGGGCAGATTAACTTGCAGATCAAGGAGCGTTATTTTCCAAACTTCCTTGGAAAAAATGCAGTCTAGGAACAGATGAGGTGTCTCTCTAGCATTTCTGTACATGATGCATTGATGAGGTCCAACAATGTTTCTTTTTAGCATATTGTCACCTGTCAACTGTTTGTTATGCATGAGGATCTAGAAAAAAAATGACTTTTGGAAGTCCTATAGAATGCCAAACTTGTTTCCAAATGTTGGGAGAATGTATTTGATCTTTTTTTGGCTGCAGAGCGATATAACCTGTTGTAGTGGTATAAGTGCTGGTGTCTTCCCAGCCCCAGCTATCTGGACTTTCATGATGGATGGGCGCAGCATTGAAGAGGAGCAATTTCAGCATTGCCAGCTGTGGAAGGAGATGCTCCGGTATGATTGGGAAGCTCCAATCTCGCCAATTCCCTTTGTGATCCTACTCTGTTATTTCAAATAGCTTGCGATACCCTGCATCTAGAAGCCAGCATCGGAGGTCACGAATTTCATCACGGGATTTAAGGGGTGCGCTATTCATTATACGGTCTTTCCACAAGTAATTTTTTTTTCCATTTCCTGGAATACAGTAGAGGTGAGACTTAAAGTGACTGATGTTGTTTCTGCATAAATTCCAAGTTAATGTTCCAGGGGAGGTGTTGTCAATAGATAGATGCCTGAGAGAGACCACCTGTGCATATTTTTTCCTGAGTGCATCACTGACTGGATGAGCAAGGTCGGAATAGATTTTCCAAAGAAGCTTGCAGCCGAGAGGGAGATTGGAGAGTGCAGGGTCTCTTATTTGGAGTCCTTCATCATCTATTGGTCATTTTACTAGATCCCAGTTTGCCAAGTTCATTTTTCTTTGATTTCCTTTGCCTCCTTGCTAAATAAAGTTTTGCAAAAGGCAGGATATTTGCTCCATGATGTGTTTAGGAGAAATAAGAAAAGAGGCTTGGTAGATAGGAAGGGCAAAAAGCACAGATTTTATTAAGATTGTTTTTCCTCCCTTTGTGAGCCAGAACCCTCCCCAAGAGGCAATCTTGGATTTGATATTGCTGATAATACCTTGCCACAGAGTTCTGATATTAACCCTGGAGGTGAGTGGTAGGCCAAGATATTTGATGCTGTCCTAATGGGCATAGCCCTCGAAGCCAAGGATCTAGGCTATACTATTCAGATTGCCTTGATCCACATTCCATCCATAGATTGAGCTCTTTCTGTCATTTATCATAGCTCCTGAGGCTCTGCAATAGCTTTTTAGGATAGAGTTGAAAGATTTAGCTATTCTTGTAGAGGCACCACCAAGAAGGAGGGAGACATCTATAAACAGGGCGTGGTTTATAGGCTTTTGGGCATTGGAAGTGTGAATTCCGGGGAGGTCACCAGAATTCATTTTTGCAGTAAGCTTCCTGCTGAGGGATTCACCATTAGAATATACAAGAAAGGAGATAACAGGAAGCCTTGCCTCAATCCACGCTGAGCTTGGAAGAAGGATGTTGGCCGACCATTGACTAGAGGGGCAATCCAAAGATTATCAATACAGGCTTTGATGAGATTGATGAACTGAGCAGGGAAGTTGAAGGATTGGAGGACTTGGAAGAGGAAGAAGTGGTTGACCATGTTGAAGGCGTTAGCCATGTCGAGCTTGATCAAAATCCCCTTCTCTTTTCTCAGTTTACTGGAGTGGACAGCTTCTTGGACTTGAATGAAATTATCCAAGATGTATCTACCTTTAAAAAATCCACCTTTAGAGCTGGAAATTAATTTTTCAAGGAGGGGTTTGACTTTGTTTGCAAGGATTTTGGCCAAGATTTTATAGGAAGCGTTACAAAGTGAAATGGGTCTAAATCTGCGAAAAGTTTCTGGTTGACCTCTTTTGGAATTAAGGCTAGGAAGGTTAAATTGATGCCTACCCCAACCTTGGATTTACTGAAGAAACCTTGTATCATTTTCAGTAGGTCTGTTTTGATGATGTTCCAGCAGACATTGTAAAAGTGTATAGAGAAGCCATCTGGCCCAGGGGAGTTATCTGATTCCATTGCCCATACTACTTTGATAATTTCTTCTTTAGATAGTGGTTTTAGAAGAGCTTAATTGTCCTCTTGATTGATGAGGTGAGGGATATTAGAGAGAAGGTCTTCAATATCCTCTTTCTTGCCTTCATTCCCAAGTGCGTAGAGGTTTTTGAAATGATTTTCAATTGTTGATTTAATTTGGTTGAACTTTTTGCATATCTATCCTTCTTCATTATTTATCTCAGTAATATGGTTGTGAGATAATCGGGCTTTGTACTATCAGTGGAAGAACAAAGTGTTTCAGTCTTTGGCCTTGAGCCATAGGCTACGAGATTTGAGCCTCCAATACCCTTCTTCCCATCTAAAAGAGCGGTGGATGTTGCTTTGGAGTGTAGCTGTTAACACCCAGGTTGTTCCCTATGACTCCCAAGGGAATACGGCCGGGGTAACCACTAACCAATCTTTGGACTACAGCTTCTAGCCTAGCTGTAATCAGAGAGGGCTCTCTCTGTTAGTTTTGTCACTGTTCTATGGAGATTTTAGGCTAGTTATGAAGTAGAGGTTTGTTTATATGGTGTTTGGTTGGGAGGATGATTTCTGATGGTTTTGAAATGTTCTCTGCAGGTAAATTAATCCATTGGTCAATGGAGCCTGGTGCTTCTGTATCCTTGATATCCTGGTTTAGTGCAGCTGGAATTACAGGGCCTTTATAGATTTCATAAAACAAACTGTAAATTGTGATGGTGAAGGGTGAATCAACCAGTGAAGAGTAGTTAAGAATTCTTCACCGAGCTGAGATGTGAGAAAGGGATGTATTCCTCAGGAGCAAAACTTGGATTCCTGAAACAATAGATCACTGTGATGATATAGTGTGAAAGGTAGCAATTAAGAATTACACTTTCATTACCATAACTGAAGAAAACATTTATAATAACTTAGATTGAGTTCAGGGTAATCTGTGATTAAATCCTGAGACTATTCTTTTTCCTTGCTATTAGATATTTAAAACATGGAAAACGTGAATGATATATGAAAGATAATGAACATATAGCAAAGAGTGACAAGAAAACTTATTGAGCCATGAAATACACAGGAATCCTGCAACATTCAGCCATACACCAGCAAGACATAAAGAGACACAAAGCTTTGGAAATCCCATCATCCTTTGTATTAATTCTCTGAAGATTTA
>APFE030093660.1:1703-36152 GCA_000404065.3 Pinus taeda | reverse complement strand
CCCTCATGTAGCAGGTCCACAGGTTTGGAACAACCCGTGGAGTTTGAGATTCATGAATGGGAATCTCATGTATACAGGTGGAAGAAAGCCCTCTATGGCTTGAAGCAAAACATGCTGGGCGTAGTATGAGAGGATTGATAGCTGTTTGATGAAGCTGAGATTCACTAGGAGTGAAACCGATCCAAACCATTACCCAAAGGTTGTGGATGATAGACCTCTCATACTGGCACCTCTTAAGGACGACCTATTTCTAACAGGTGTAGACCCTCTCATTTGTAGAAGTAAGAGGGAGTTGGATTCCGAATGTGGAAGGATAAACTGCAAGCCTATGACTACCTCGAGGATATTAACTTTCAGAAGTTATACGGTAGTGATGTCGGACCAGATTTGGGAAATGCCTCTGAGTTTTATAGACTCAATCACATTGATGTTCTTGGTGAACTCCGGACATATGTTTTGCAATTAGCATGGTGAGCTCATATTTGGTTGAGCCTCACTGGATTGGTGCCAAGAATCCTCTGAGATATCTTCGCGGCACAATCTCTCATGGATTGAGATACACTACCGGAAATATGAAAAGTGCATGATTATTCGAATGTTGACTGGGCAGGCAGTGTGGAGGATCACTAGAGCACTTCTCAGTGCTGGTTCTCTTTGGATTCTTCTTCGATATCATGGATGAGCAGGAAGCAGAAATCGGTTTTTATAAGTACCACCGAGACTAGATACATATCTACGAGTATGACCTCGTATGAAGTTTCCTGGTTGTGGAAACTCTTCAGTGAGTACACATGATGAATACCACTGCGATTCTCTGTGACAACCAGAGGTAGGATTCGATTATTGAGGAATCCCGTATTCAATGATTGCTCCAGCAGATAGACATCAGATACTGCCTTATCTGGGATATGGTAAGTCGATGAGCAAGGAGACTCCATCGCACTCAGATGATGTACAAGTCACCACACTTTGTTAGAGCCCTGCGGAAAGATCAAATTTGTGATTTTCCCGAATGACTTGGAGTCATCGAGAGACCCTTGTAAAAGGGTCCTGCATGTTGCATACATTGAGCTCTGGGAGCTTTGGGGGCCTACGGTTCTTACTGGAGCAACATACGACCACAGGGTGACTCACCCTCCCTTGGTGGTGCGCACTAGGACAGGATGATTCACTCTCCTGTGGACAGGATGATTCGCTTCTTGTGGACAAGATGATTCACTCTCTTATGGGACAAGATGATTCGCTCTCTTGTGGGACAGGATGATTCACTCTCCTATGGACAAGATGATTTGCTCTCTTGTGAACAAGATGATTCGCTCTCTTGTGGGACAAGATGATTCGCTCTCCTGTGTAGCAGGATCATTAATTCTCCTGCGAGGTCTGGATGATGTGTTCTCTATGACAATTGTGTAGCAGGATGATTAATTCTCCTGTGACGTTTGGATGATGTGTTCTCCATGACGATTATGTAGCAGGATGATTAGTTCTCCTGTGAGGTCTGGATGATGTGTTCTCCATGACAATTGTGTAGCAGGATGATAAATTCTCCTATGAGGTCTGGATGATGTGTTCTCCATGACGATTGTGTAGCAGGGTGATTAGTTCTCCTGTGAGGTCTGGATGATGTGTTCTCTATGACGATTGTGTAGCAAGGTGATTAGTTCTCCTATGAGGCCTGGATGATGTGTTCTCCATGGCGATTGTGTAGCAGGATGATTAGTTCTCCTGTGAGGACAAGATTGATTAAATTCTCCTATCGAGGCATCCAACCCATACAGTCTGGGACTCATGGGAAGTACCTCTCATCTGATCAATGAGCAGGGAAATGAGGATAGGGACCATAGTAGTACCGATGGACGCATCGATGTATCTACCGTACTCCCTATGCTAGGATGACCTTCATTGATCTGCGATCAATGATACTGGTCTGGGACCAGTGGTAGGAGTTGTACCCACTATGACACTGACTTCGGGTTGGTTGAGGATTGGTTTGGGACCAGTGGTACATACTCTGAGACTGACTTCGAGTTAGTAGAGTACTGGTCTGGGACCAGTGGTAGGAGTTGTACCTACTATGACAGTGACTTCGGGTCGGTTGAGGACTGGTCTGGGACCAGTGGTACACACTCTAAGACTGACTTCGGATCATTGGAGAATGGTATGACACATTCTCGATCAATTCTTCTTCTTCATGGTTCGACAGAGCTAAGTTGAGTAAAGCAGAGCCAGCAGAGCTGAGCAGAGCCAACAGAGCTGAGCAGAGCCAGCAGAGTTGAGCAGAGCCAGCAGAGCTGAGCAGAGCCAACAGAGCTGAGCAGAACCAGCAAAGTTGAGCAGAGCTGAGCAGAGCCAGCAGAGCTGAGCTGAGCCAACAAAGTTGATCCAACAAAGCTGAGCAAGGCTAGCAGAGCTGAGCAGAGCAGTGCAAGGTACTGATGGCAGAGATAGTATAGTTGAACATATGGATCAGCAGATGGAGTTCTCCCTAGTTGAGAGGGAGTGTTAAAATTGGCAACTAGGCCCAAACTCCATGTGGGTCATATTATTTATGGCAGCTGATATTTTTATTGGATCCCTCTCATTGAGAGGTGTAAGATTGATCTAAAGATCATCCAATTCCGATAAGTAGTTATGAAGTTATGAATTTATTTATGTTATGGACAAATTGTTAAGTCGGCCAGCAACTTATATAGGCTCAGAAGCCCAACAGTCATGTTTATTCAACCTCTACGTTTTAGTATAAATAGAAGAGAACTTCAAGTCATTTCTACACACACTTGGATCTCTTCCTCTCTCTAGTTGTCTTTGGGTTTTAGTAGGAGGAGAGATCCTAAGGAAAAGTCGGAACTATCGAAAAAGCCGAAACTGCCAGAAAAGCTGAAAAAGCCAAAAAAAGTCGGCACTGCCAGAAAAGTTGGAACTACCGGAAAAGCTAGAACTATCAGAAAATCCGGAACTTTCGAAAAAGCTGGAAACGTTGGAAAAGCCGGAAAAGACAGAACTGCCGAAAACGCCAGAAAAGCCGGAAATACCGGAAAAGCCAGAAAAGCTGGAAAAGTCGGAAATGTCGGAACTGTCGGAACTGCCGGAACTACCTGGAACTGCCGAAACAGCCAGAGCATCTATCTCCGAAGGAAGGCAGTATGATGTATGAGATCATGGGCAACATAATAAGCAACATGATGATATGAGCATGGGCAGCATAATGATGCATAATGATATAAGTATGGGCAGCATGATGTATGAGATCATGCGCAGCATAATAAGCAGCATGATGATATGAGCATGGGCAGCATGATGATATGAGCATGGGCAGCATAATGATGCATGATGATATGAGCATGGGCAGCATAATGATGAATGAGATCATGAGCATGGGCAGCTTGATGATGAATAAGAACATGAAAGATGTAGCATGATGAGCAGCATGAAGATGAGAGCAGCTCAGTCATCAAGGTTCAACACATGTGACAGTACAGCAAGGTGTCACATGGTAATGTGCAGCAAATAGACGAGATGCAGCACTATGATAAGTGAACGAGTCACCTTAGAGAATCAGTCGAAGCAATATGTCTTCAACTGATCTCATGACGATATCAAAAGTCAAAGTGATTGACTTCTATTGTAAATGTACTATCTCTCACTTTCTCTACTGAACTTTGAAGAACATAAAAGAAGAATTGATCAAGGGTTTCCCCACATTGTGGGGTTTGTCTCTAGCTAGTGCCACATCTTGTGTCCTCTTGCCTTGGCTTGTCTTCTGTGATTTATATTTATGTTCTATCTGCAGTTTACTTTATGCTGATGTGATTGCTAATGTGGAAAAGAAATTGAAATAAATTGCTCTAGCATAGAACATACCTAAAATTAACAATTATTTATGACCTAAGTAGGTATGCGAGCATCTTGTGATGGATATACAAGGACACATGATCTAAGAGAACCTCTGGTGTCATTCACTTCATTTTTTTGTACATAAAAGTGTTCTTCATGTTGTCAAGGTTGTCATACCTAATTTGAAGCAAACTTATATTATGCCCTAGCATGGACCCTCATCTTATGTATTTCACACTTTGGTCGTCGACTGTTAGAGATGATTTTACAGTTGGCTTTGTTATGAAAATAAATTATGTAAAAATAAATAAAAATAGATAATAAATAATAATCATAATAATATAAATATAATAATAAATAATAAGTAAATTAACTAATGGTTAGTTAGTTAATAATGAAAAGGCATGTCTTAGAGACATGCTTGTTCGTGAAAGGGTACTTACCTGGCTATATATACATGACCCTCATTGTTATTTGTACTCATCCTACATCAATTCTTTTATACAATACACAATTTACAATTACTATCCTATGATGGATGTCTTTGTCTACGAAGTATTTTAATATTTCCGTTGTGTATACGACTTTTGGTCGTTAAATTGGTACCAGAGTTGTTCGATCCTCTAGTCGCTCAACCACTGCACAGATTTGTGTTCTCTGATCTAGGTCTTTGACCGTCAAATTCATCAACATTGTTTTCGTTGAAGCGTTTCGCTACAAGAATTTGGAGTTTCTCCATTTCGCTATCAACCATTTGGTCATTCAATAATAATAATAATAATAATAATAATAATTAATATATATATATATATGGAGAGAAAAAAAAGAGAAAAAACAAAGATTAAAAAGAAATAAAGAAAAAAAATAATAAGTACATATAAAGATTACCAAAAAAAGATTTAAAATAAATAAATAAAAAAGGTTCTACATTATTGATAAAAAGTGCATAACAAAGATAGAAGGGAATCTTTTCAAATATATTTAAAACTATACGTAAGAGAATGAAGAGTAGATAATATTATCTTGATTCTTCATTAAGTAGTTTACAAGCCTGTAGTTATAGAAGCCCATGTTAATTGCCCATGATATTTTGAAAGTAAAAGAAAAACAAAAAGAATACAAAATCTCTTTACGTGAATGATAAGTTATACTTTTTACGTGAAGAGTAGATAATATTATTTTGATTCTTCATTAAGTGGTTTACAAGCCCGTGGTTTTAGAAACCAATGGTAATTGTCTGTGGTATTTTAAAAGTAAAAGAAAAACAAAAAGAATACAAAATCTCTTTATGTGAATGGTAAGTTATACTTTTTACATGAAGAGTAGATAATATTATTTTGATTCTTCATTAAGTGGTTTACAAGCCCGTCGTTTTAGAAACCAATGGTAATTGCCCGTAGTATTTTAAAAGTAAAAGAAAAACAAAAAGAATACAAAATCTCTTTCTGTGAATGGTAAGGTTTACTTTTTATGTGGATAACATTAACCGAGTCAAAAGTACATAAGTGAACATATATTTTATAATATATGCCAAAGGTGAATAGCCACGTTTCACTATGCTTGTAACTTTTCAAAAAGAAAAAGAAAAAATATTATAAATAAAATATATATTAAGAGAAGTATTATATTATAAAGGGGTATTTAAAGAAAAGTTCAAGTCATAAAATTATTGAAAATATATATAAGTACAAAGCGGGTATTATTATAAAAGGTTCATGTTACATAAGGAGAAAATATCAGTTAAGAGTTAAGAGTTTACGTTAAAGTGAAATTGAATTAAATTTTAAGAGTTATACGAAATTTAAAAGACATTTAAAAGAAGCCAACTGAAACAATATTTAAATATTCATTTTAAAGTACAAAAGGAAAAAAAAGCATAAGTAGAATTATATAAAAAGAATACAAAAGAGTTTTGAAATATTAAGGATAATAGGAAATTGGATTAAAAGAGTTTTGAAGAATTAATATAATATATTAAAAAGGCACTTTTAAAGGAAGCTTGAAGTACAAAGTCCAAAGGAACTTTAAATATAATACCGTAAGTCATCGTGACAAAACAAATGGGATCAATCATTGAAAAAAAATGATGGAGCTCAATTCTAAAATGATTAAGGAAGAAAAGTTTTCCTATAATGGTCTTTCAGTTACAGATCATAGAGTAATTACATTAAAAGGAAATATCCAAGGGAGAGAAGTTAATGTCGCCATCAACCCAAGCAATGATAAAAATGATATCAACATCAACTTGGAAAATCAACTATTAATTCCAACGCTAAGATTTGGTGTAAAGAAAAATATTTTTGACCAAAACGAGTATAAAATTAGTGATCTACAAGTGACAATAGGTAATTATGACTACATATCTCAATTTCATGTTGTAAGGATGGATAGAAACACTGGCATCATACTCAATCAACCCTGGTTTAAGGATTTGGGTACATTCATGTTAAAAATAAAGAAACAAGTTTTGACGTTTCCTTATAAAGGGAAGATGGTCATGTTTTGAGACATAACAAGTAAATCAAAATCAATAAAATCTTCATTAAAAGACCTTAAGGATATCTCAGATTTGATGTTTCAAGATAACGAAAAAACTATATCAAAGAAGCAAAAAGAGCTTGAAGAAGTCATCTGCAGCAAAGACAAAGAAATTTTGTACCTAAGAGATCACCAAGAAAAGCTACTCGAACAAGTCAAGAAAGTTAAAGCATCAAAGAAGGAACTCAAGGAGCATTTATTAGAACAAGAAGAAGAAAAATTACGTTTAAAGATCCTTAACCAAGCATTAGTAGAACAAATCAACTGTTTAAAAGATGAGAATCTTGAAGGCCAAAATAAAGTTGACTCAGAGAATGAGGAATGCTTACGTCTCAAAAATCATAATCAAAATCTGCTCAAACAGAGTAAAAAACTTAAGGACGATAAGAAGTCATTGACGAATAGGTTCAAAGAACTTGTCGCAAAGGAAGAATCAAAATCTCCAAATGTAGCAGTCCAAACTGAAGAAACAAAGATCAAGACCACTAATCTCGCAGTTCAGGCAAATCCAAACCTTATTGAAGTAAAAACGTACTCAGATGTTGTCGTTCAAACAGAGGACACCCAAAATAAAGATTCAATAGTTAAGTCAACAACAACAATGTCTAGTGGCAATCAAGAATCTGTCGTAAAAACATTAAAGGAAGTTCAAACAAGAAAAACTCCTTATCTACATCCGAACCACAAGAGTAGACACCTTAATCAATCTACAAATATGCATCACTCAAAACATAAACAACAAACTTATGTTACAAAGAATACTAAAGTGAGCTCAATTCAGTCTATTGATAACAATTTGTTACAAAATTCCAGTAATCAAAAGATTCCACGGAAGGTTAATCTAGCATGGTCTGATCCATTCTCAGTAAGACAATTTTATATATCACTCCAAGGCTCATATCAATTTGTATCGACAAAGATGATTGTTTCGAGACAAGAACGCATTCGTAGTAGAAAACGATATCAAGTAGAAGATATTCGTAGTAGAAAAGAGATCAAGCCTTTCTTCAACAAGCTTTGAGATTAAAGCTTTTTGAAGGAGAAGGCAATGTTATGAACATAAATTATGTAAAAAAAAAAAAAATTAGATAATAAATATAATCATAATAATATATATATAATAATAAATAATAAGTAAATTAACTAATGGTTAGTTAGTTAATATGAAAAGGCATGTCTTAGAGACATGCTTGTTTGTGAAAGGGTACTTAACTAGCTATATATACATGACCCTCATTGTTATTTGTACTCATCCTACATCAATTCTTTTATACAATATACAATTTACAATTACTATCCTATGATGGATGTCTTTGTCTACGAAGTATTTTAATATTTCCGCTACGTATACGACTTTTGGTCGTTTCAGGCTCATATAGTTTCATGTTTCCCAAAGCAATTTCACATATTTCAAGGCAAGTCACATATCTCGATATGTTGGTCACATCCTCCAAGGAACATTTGGACTAATTTCACTCACATCGGTCTCCTCATAATATACCATGTTGAAGATCCTACATCACTCTTATTTTGTCACTGTTTGAGACATCTCTTTTTTCATATGACAGTTGACCTCACATGTATGATCTGTGGACTTAATGCTATCCATTGCAGAGTTTTTATGACTAACATTGACCTTGAGGGTCATTCTCCACCTTTCTATGGGCGTACTTTGCTTGAGATATGGACATGGTCACACCTTGGATAGATCACTTCAAGATATATGAGCATGATTTAGGGAGTCATCCACTTCTTAGGGCCTTATTCACTCATTCTATAAGGCCATTCCACCTTTGGAGGCTAGACGTGGGCTTATTCTTTGTTTGGGATGCTTTCTATACCATGCTTTGAGGCATACCTCCACCATGTGGAATGGCCCCCTATCTTGAAGGCTTTTATGCATATGTGGCATGTTTTACTTATGGCTTAACTTAGTCTCCTTCCACATGCGCATGACAAGGTCACTTTCTAATTCTCCTATGCTGATTTTAGGAATGGAAACAATAATAAACAATGAGAAGGATGTAGAAACCTCATCTATAAATAGAGGCTTCCCTCTCATTCTAATTTTTTGTTGTTGTTGCATTCCATTTGAGACTACAATTTGTTTTCAGTCTACCTATGAAAGTTTTTGTTGTTAATTCCTAGAGCTCTTTCTTTCTTGGGGTACTCTTGGTGCATCGAATGTCTATTATGATAGTTCAAGACTTCTAACTTTCAAGATCAATCCATTTGAGGCCTAATTCTACCACCTGGAAGAAAGACATTTTAGGGTTTCATCCCTTCCTTCTTCCATTGTTAGTTTGGTAAGTGCTCAATTTTTTGTTTTGTTTTTTCTCTTGGTTCCATGGCAAGGATTTAAAGTATTTTTATTCAAGTTATATTTGAACTTGTTGATGAAGGTTTTGCCATTGAGGAATCCCTTCTTGTAGGGCTTGTTACCAATTTCTCTCCCCATTTGACAGCTAGCTAGCCAACAGCCCTATGATGGCCCATAGAGAGCTTTACATGAGAGCTATCCACTTATGCTTTGGTCAATGCTCTCTCCCATCTGACATGCTGCTTGGAGGAAGGTGGCTCATCTATTGGAAGGTACTTAACCATTTTTGTAATCATGTTCTTTCATATTATCTTTTGGGGCATTACTAATATGGATCACAAGCCAAGTTGGAAGATTGACCACTCTTGATTGTACCCGTGTTCCCATGCTTCACCTGGGATGTTATCCTTCACCCAAAGTCCAATGTGATCTCCCCTGAAGTCTTTTCCTCAGTAGGCACTAAAAACGCCAATGATTGAAGTAGCATGCCCATGTTAATCCGTACTTACCACATTCCATGTTTCCCTTATTATCCACATCCATACTTTGGGTTGACTGTCATTTGTCATTGGACTAACACCTTGAATCCTCATCTCTTCATGGCCCTAAAATTTGCCCTAGGAAGTTAATGCAGCTGAAAGAATGATACAAGCGTATGAAGCCACATATACAATTAAATAAATGCAAAAGATCGCTGGGACATAGCAAGCACAAGGGCAAAAGCCTAGCATGAGCTCTACGCCCTTCATTAGTCATCACCCAGTTCCTCAGCATTTCATGCTACATCTAAAATGAACCCTTGAATGTCCCAACTTCAATGAGCAAGAAACTGGAGTTATCATTGAGGTGACAGTGCTAATAATCCTGTTTGTTGCGCATTTGTCTTCCCTAGCGAGGCTTTGCACTAGGGTGCAAGATTTCGCTGCAACAGGTCGGAAAATGGAGTCTTTGATCTCTGCTACAGAGATTTAGAATCTGTTATATGTGAAATGTCCCCAAGGTCTGGAGTATGACCAAAGATTGAGCACTTGATCTGCAGTTCCTTTCTTTTTTGTGTATTGATTTCTGTTAATAATGCATATAGTCTTGTTCTTCAGTCTAAATGAGTTCATTTCATATGATTATGTGGGAGCAAATGCAAAGTGCCCTACAGGAGTGAAGTACTCTGTATCATGCCTTTACCTGATTTGAACTAAAGAGAGCAACTCCTCAAAACCTCATGAAACTCAAACTAGTTGCTGAACCATAGAAAGCCCTGAACATAAACATCAACCCACCAGTCTAACAAAATCAAGCTGGAATTAACCCTCTAGTTGTCCAGTGCAATCTAGGGGTTAACAAGAAAATAAGGCTTTCATTTACATTAGCCTTTGGTTCATGGATTTAATTTATTGAATCAAATGATGCAGGGTGTTTGGGGAGGATATTTGTGTTTGATATTGGACACCTTAGTATCAAACATATCAATTTTAGCATTCAGATTATTTCCATTTATATTTGAAAACAAACCATGTATACATTATCTATTTATCAACACGCATATGTCTGTGCATGCATGTTTAGATGTGTACCAAAAACACTAAATGTTTGTCAATAAGAGAGAGAGAGGGAGCAATTGAACCTGGAAAGTGCCTTTTCCTTGGTGGATATAAACTGCAAGGCTTCAGACCATGTAAACTCCACATAGAATCCCAACCCAATGTCAACAAAAATATGGCGAGTATCTGGCCTGCCCATTTGAAAAATGAATGTCAACTTCACCCTAAACAAGAGAAATCAAGTAATGACACATTCCCTATTTAGTATTTACACAACATTCTAGAACTAGCAAGAAATATCTGCTCTTTGTAATTATAATTAAAAATCTTTCCACAGAATCATGAGTTCAAAAATTGCAAGAAATTAAACATGCAAAACAATAATTGGAGTGTATGTTATTTCTACAGGAAACAAGACAAATCAAGTAATGATGCATTCCTTATAGACACAACATTCTAGAACTGGCAAGAAACGTCTGGTGTTTATAATTATAATTAAATCTCTACACAAAGAACAATGAGTTTAAATTTTGCACGAAATTAAACATGCAAAACAACACTTGCAGTGTATACTATGTCTACATGAACCAATATGGCTACCCAAATTTTCAGCTGCCGCATATATCACTGAATACTGGAGAAATAACAAATGCATAGATTAGTTAGATCTTAAGTCACCGCATTTGAAGGATCTTTTCCTTGAAATTCGAAATCCGTCCAATTTCAAAGCTTATTTGAAATAATTCGGCTTAGAATCAATGAACCTCAAAACAGCTTCAAATTCAAACTTAAATGTGAACCTCACAGGGGAATAAAATCCGTGGATTTGTTCAAATTCGACCCCGAAAATTCGGCAGAGAGCAAAAAAAATAAACCCTAGAGTCTGGTCCACATGGTGTCTGTTCAGCATGTGATTTTAGCTTTCCCTGCCATGGTTTTCGCCTCTTCCAGGTTGAGCCACCTGAGTCTCGACATCATTCCCATCGGTTAAAATTAGCACCAGCTCTTGATCACAAACACTTATACAATTGAATACCATGGTTTGTTGAGATAAGGTTTGTTTGAATAAAATATTAGCACCAATTGTTAATCACAAGCCTTTATACAATCGAACCAATATAGAGTTTGTTTTGAACACAAGATTTTATACAATTGAATCAATGGGATTCGATATAGGATTTATTTGACAAAAGAATAGTTCATGTTGTTGATACCAAGCCTTTATACAATCATCATTAACTCAAGCAAGGCGTAGACAATTCCATTTCCCATTATTCATTAGGACAATATTCAAGATTCTTTGTGATTTTCTTCCTATCCAGAATCTTTCTTCAAGCTTTCTAGTCCTTGATTTTTGAATTTACTTAATTTTTGCACATACCCCTCAAATCCCTAATTCAAGTTATAAAATTCTCTCTATTCCAACGTTTCCTAAGTCACATGTCAATTTTCAAATACCAAATCTCATTTGATTTTCCAAGAAATTTATTTTATACCCAGATATTATTCCCCCAATAAGATCTTTTTCTAAAAACTGTTGAAAATAAATACATTGGTATTTCAACTTTAAATAAAATTTATAGTGGAAAATAAATGGAAAATCAATCACAAAACACAACAGAAAATTATGTCCAACAAATTCTCTTCACTTTCTATTACTCGGGAAATTTAGGGCCTCCTTTTACAAGGAAATCAACCTACACAGAATACACGGAAAATACAACAGTGGAACCTGGCAACTCGGCACCCTTAGAAATTTGGCTTGGACATGTGCTGGTTGTTTTTCACAATTCAGCCCACCTGCACCAACTTGGCCTTGTCCCAAATCTGGCATAAAACCTCATGGCATCCCCAAACTCAAGGTCTGCCTGCTAGAACTCAACCTCACAAGTCTTGACCTCCACCACGCAGCACACCCTCGGCCTCCTCCACAAACAAGTATTGGTGTTGCTTTTGTACGCTCAACCCACAAACCTGTGCTCCAAAATTCCTGTAGCTGCACACTTTTCACCTCTCTTCAATCTTGAGTTTCTTACTCGCTTAAGAAAAATACTCTACCAAGAATAATGAGACTTCACCTCTCTCTTAGGTTTCTTTTATACTTTCTCATTGAGCTAGATCTCAAACCCTAGATGTCAGGTCCCTATAATACCAATGTAGCCTCTATATTGTTATTATTGTGCCCCATAGAAGCCCACTATTGTTATTGTTGTGCCCTTACATTATTATTGTTATGTAGGCCCTAATTATAGTTTTACCTTTTAGACTCTTATAATTATGTAGGCCCAAGGAGGTCTTGTCATTTGAATCATCCAATAATTGTTCATTTATGTGATGTAGAAGGAGGTTTCCCCCTCGAAGTGACTTATTATTAAGTCGTTGATCTATATTTTCTTATGTTTCTACGTTATTTTGATCTGGATACATAACATTTCGTATCAGAGCTCTTGATCCTAGGGTTTCGCTGCTTCAAATTGTGTTCGAACTTCGAACCGTGAAATTTTTATCATGTGGAGGCAAAATCTTGATGAACATCTGGTTAAAAATTCGTAACTTGGTTCACTATATTTTCAGAGATAAGGTCCAAGAAAGTTAGGGTTTCTATATGCTCTAGAATTTAGTCTCCAACAGATGCCCCAGGGAAAATCGTCATAACTTTCTCTTCAAGCATCAGATTTGAATTCAGTAAGAAGTGACTGAAAGTGCATGGATTGTAGTTTTTTAGATAGAAGTTTCAAGGTCGAAGGTTGAAACAGCAACACGTAGTAGCCCATACAAGTTCTGTTATAATGAACCAGTCCATAATCAAGTCATTGTGGGAGATTTAGCATAACTTTAATTCCAAAAATCCAATCTCGGTCTTACTTGTGGGGGTGGAAAGAAGACATAGCAAGCTACCTCGGGACGAAGTTTCAGACCTTGGGAGGCCAAAATCACAAAGATACAATAGTTTAAAGGTCAGTTAGGTCAACAAGCTCAAAATCAAGCTCTTAAAAACAAAAAAGGTGTGTATTTTTAAAATTGCATAACTTTTGTTTGAAAACATAGTTTGAAGTGATTCAAAGGGCATAGTGAAGAATAGATATCATTATTTGGTTTGAAAATGACTCGCAAACAAAAAAATGATACACCCATTAAGCCCACAAAAAGTTATACTATGACGCATGAAGAAGAGGAAGAAATGCAATATGACATATCAAAATTATGGGAACAAGTGCAAAAATCTTCACTCTCACAAAGAGCAACCAAAAATGAATTGGAAGTGATGATGAATGTTAAGATGGATTGTTTAAAGCAGAAATAAAAGGGGACGTGGAAGGTTTGAAGGTTCGACAAATTTGCTACAAGAAATGCTTCCTAGTGGTGATAAAGTATTCCATGAAACTCGTGATGAGAACAAAATGAATGTGAATCATGATTTTAGAGACTCCAACTTTCGTTTGAAGACCAACCACATTCCAAAGATCGATATGAGGGAGTTTGACAGCAAGAATCTGGTAACATGGATACTACATATGGAGCGATCCTTTGATCTACATGATGTGCAACACACACAAAACGTATGCATTACATCATTATATTTAGAACCTAATCAGTTCGTGTGGTATCAATGGCTCTAGAGTCTATTCTCATAAATCGCTTGTAACTCGGACGCTTTTTACGGAGGAATTTATACCACATTATTGTTGATTTGGGGTAGCATCGGATGTGCTCTAGCCTCGAAACTTCGTGGAGAGGCTAAGGCACATGAGATCTCATATACCCAGAAATGGTTTGGGTAGATTTTTAATAGTTTGAGAGATATTAAAATAATTAATATTTTTAATGGAGTCCCTAAGTCTAAACTTAGGGAAAATAAAATATTAATGTGAATTCATATAAAACTGTGTTTGAATGGTCCAAAAGTCATGGATCAAGCCAGATCTAATCTTAGTCGTTGATTAGGGACTTAATCTCGACCGTTGATTTGTCAACGAGAAAAGTATAAGAGGAGGCTTAAGGGTCACTTGGAGAACACACCAAGAGATCAAGATTTCGACCTTCTGGGGCTGGGTTTGCTGAGAAAGTTGAGAGAGTGATCAAAGTTGCAGCTGAGGGGCAATGAATACAGAAGCAGAGAGACAGAGATGGTACCAGGAGGATTAGCGCAGAAGCCGGGAGAAAGGGATGAAAAGCCAGCCAAAGGTTCACGCAGAGCCAGGCAGGGCTCACGCAGAGGTAGCCAGGAGCTGCATAGTGCCTCAACGTGGGTGACACAGAGGCTCTAAGGGTTGACGTAGTGCCTCCAAAGGCTGATGCATGGCAAGCCAAGGTGACTCTAGGCAAACACTGGGCCAAAAAGGGCTAATGCATTCCCTAGAGGCTGACGTTGGGATTTTCGTGGGGCAGATTGGAGCTGGGAGTTGTCGGAGTGTTTATCCGAGGTTTTAGCCAGAATATCTGCTTCCGAGTATAGAGGTACTACTGCCGAGATTACTCTCTGTTGGGTGAGCCAGTTTTGGCACCCAGATTGTATTCAAAAATTGCTTAATAATTAAAACCCTCAGATAGTTGCACCGGTTTTCCCGCATTGGGTTTTTCTGGTGACATTGGTCCAAAAACAATGGTGTCACTTGCGTGGTTGTTTTTTTCCTTCAGTTGATGATATGTGATGTGTTGAGCATGTACTTGTATTTATTTTCAGTATTTACATGGTAAATAACTTGTTAATTAATCATAACAAGTAGCCAGAAATAAATCAGAAAAGTACATGAAGGGTTTCTAACAGTTAGACCTAGAAATTGCAACAATTATGAAGATACAAAGAGCAAAACCTTATTTAGCCAATTGATAAATCTCAAACAAGGGTGTTCAGTTGCGGAGCACATTGAGAACATCCAAAGATTGACAATCAAGGTAACTGATATTCCAAAGGAGCATCTAACTGATGCCTTCATAGAGACTTTAAGGGATAACATCCAACATGAGGTTCATCTTTGGGAATCTAAGTCATTAAAGAATGTGTTCAAGGTGGCGAGAAATGTTGAAAGCAAAATTATGGCAACAAGGAGGTCTACCACTCAACTATAAAGATGATAGTGTTGTCGCTCCTCGCCTCCCACAACCTACAAGGTTCACACAATAACAACTAGAGGAAAAAAGAAAAAAAGGGCTTTGTTACAGTTGTGATAGCAAATACAGTAAAGGTCATAAGTGCACTGAGAAAATCATTTTACATAGATTTTGAAGAGGAAGAAAAGTAACAAGAAATATCAAAAAAAAATATCTTCACCAACAACCAACTCCAGAGGTTGAAGAAATCCATTCGACCATATCTTCCAATGAATTACCACTCCTCAAACTCTCAACATAGAAGGATATATCAAGCAGAAAAAGATAATAGTGTTGATTGATTAGATAGTGCCCATAATTTTATTTATTGTAAGATAGCCAATGATTTGAATTGCTTTCTATATCCAGCACCAGAGTTTCAAGTGATGGTTGTGTTGAGAAATCTAGGGCATTAGCAATAGGTGATTTATCTTCTAGTAGTGACTGCTTGTGAATGCTTTTACTTCTTTAGATTAGGATCTTCTTCTTGTTAGATTATTAGTGTTCTTCTTCATCAAACAGTGACCAATGCATGAACATAAATAGACAAGAGACACTGAATATAGGCTATCTGTTAGTTTTTGTAGCATCAGATGTGTTCTAGCCACCGAATTTGGTGGAGAGGCTAGAATACATGTATTCTCGAAAACCAAGAAGTCGTTTCAGGAAATTCCACCTAGAGACAACTTAATTAAAATAATTATTCAGTTTTTTAATGTTTCCTAAGTCTAAACTTCAGAAATATGATTAATTAAACGTTATTAATTAAGTCATCGTGTGAATGTTCTAGAAACCCACATGAATCGACAGGGAAATAATATGGGCCATTGATTATGTTTTAACTTGGTTGTTAGTGCTCCAACAGAAGATTATAAGAAGAAGTCAATGGGTAGATGGAGAATACACCAGTGCAATTACTTAGCTGCCCAGGCAGATCGATTTTCTCAATGGTTGAAGTTTAGCAGAGGAGATAAAGCCAGAGGGTGAGTTGCAAGGGAGAGAGAGAGGGTATCAACAGTGGTCCAGAAAGTGCAAGACAAATTCAAGAGGAGACGGCGTGAGGGGAGACACAATCCACTAGAGGATTGTGCAGAGCGTGACGCAGAGACCAACATATGGGCAATCAAGGAGTTGCTGTGGAGAGTGAGAAATTTGATTCTAAATTTCTCTCAGTATTTTTCCTTTGTTTTGTCGTCCAAATTCTTGTACTTGAATTACTGCTAAAGAATTAATAAAGAAACCCTCATCTGTTGCACCGGTTTTCCCACATTGGGTTTTTCCATAGACAATTGTCCAAAAATAATTGTTTTAATAGCTTTATATCCTAGAATTTCACTAATTTTCCAGCATTTATTTTCTCCAACAGTATTTGTTTTGTGAAGGCTGCAGTGTATATGTTTCAATATTTCTCGTAGGAAACTGCAAATAATTTGTTTAATTAATTTAACAAATAGAAGAAATATTATCAGTTGCTCCAGTAGGATTTCGAGTTTCGGAATTTTCACATGGTATCAGAGCAGAGATAGAAGTCGGAGAGCTCAATTGCAAACAAGGAGATTCGTAGCACTAAGTAAGCAGCTACTCGAAACCCCAAAGACTATGTAGTCCCCTTAGCCAGGAGGGTGAATTTTTGAAAAAGGTCTATTTCTCTAAGAGAGTCGACAGAGAAATTAGATTTTCCAGATCGAGGATTGCCAGAGGCAAAGGGAGCAACAGTATTTTTTTGAAGAGTAGATTTCCATCTGGGACACAGTATTTTGCAGTAGCAAAAACAACGTTAGGAAGGAAAGGAGAAATAGCACTGAACATCATGGGTAGAATCAACAATCAGGAAGCCTTAGAATTATCTTCCAGGTTGGAGGAAGAGTTTGCGTGCTTGTCAGGTTCAGCTTCATCTGGTGTCTGGTACTATCTCTACCATTAGTGCCCTGCACTGCTCTGCTGAACTATGAAGAAGAAGAAGTGATCGAGAATGTATCATACCATCCTCGACTAACCCGAAGTCAGTCCCATATAAAAGAGAGTGTCTCATACCACTCTTATTGATCCAAAATCAGTTCCAAATAAAGAAAGTGTATCATACCACTCTTACTGACCCGAAGTCAGTTCTAATTGATCCCAGATCAATGTCATCCTAGCATAGGGAATACGGTAGTAACATGATGCGTCTATTGGTATTACTATGGTCCCTATCCTAATTTCCCTACTCAATGGCCAGATGAGAGGTACTTCCCATGAGCCCCAGACTACATGGGTAGGATGTCTCAGCAGGAGAGGGATGAACCACTCATCATGCCTACATGTTGCCAGGGGTATCTTGGGGGAAGGCCGAACCACTAAGCCCGTACACAACAAATCACTAGGGGAAGGCTGAACCACTCACCCTATGATTGTGTCTCAGCAAGAGAAGGATGAAGCACTCATCCTGCCTACATAGCAGACCACTAGGGTAAGGGTGAACCACTCACCCTATGGTTGCTCATCGCTCCAAGATGTACCCCCAAGCCCCCCGGAGCTCCCAGAGCTCAATGTCCATATCATACAGGACCCTTAGGAGAGAGTTTCTCCACGACTCCTAGTCGTTCTCGGAAAGTCAAGAATTTGACCTCTCCCAAGGGCTTTGATAGAATATTGGGAACCTGCACATCAGTCCCAATGTGATGGAGCCTTCTTACTCCTCGATGTACCATATCCCAGATAAAGTGCTACTTGATGTCTATATGCTTGGAGCGATCATAGAACACGGGATTCCTCAACAATGGAATCCCCCTCTGGTTTTTATAGAAGATCACGATGGTATCCAGCACATGTCCAAACAGCGCACTGAAGAGCTTCCTCAACTAGGCAGCTTCATACGAGGTCATACTCGTGACTATGTATACAGCCTCAGTGGTGCTTAAAGCAACCGACTTCTGCTTCCTGCTCATCCAGGATATCGAAGCAGAACCCAAAGAAAACCAGCACCCAGAAGTGCTCTTGCAATCCTCCACATTGCCTGCCTAATAATCATGCAGGATCACATTTTCGGCAGTATATCTCAATCCATGAGAAGTTGTGCCCTAAAGATATATCAAATGATTCTTGGCACCAATCCAATGAGGCTCAACCATATATGAGCTCAACATGCTAACTGCAAAACATATATCCGGACGGGAGTTCACCAAGAACATCAATGCTACTATGAGTTTATGAAACTCAGAGGCATTTCCCAAATCAAGTCTAGCATCACTACCACATGACTTCTTAAAGTTAGGCTTCATCAAGGAAGTCACGGGCTTGCAGTTCACTATTCCAAATCCAGAATCCAACTCCCTCTTACTTTTGCAAATGAGAGGGTTTGAACCTGTTAGAAAGAGGTCATCCTCATAAGGTGCCAATATGAGAGGTCTATCATCCACAACCTTCAAGCAATGGTTTGGATCGGCTTCACTCCTAGTGAATCTCAACTTCATCAAATAGCAATCCTTTCATACCAAGCTCGGAGTGCTTGCTTTAAATCATAGAGAGCTTTCCTTCACCTGCATACATGAGATTCCCGATCATGAATCTCAAACCCCTCAGGTTGTTCCAAATCTATGGACTTGCTACATGAGGGGAATGGTCCCCTTGTAAGTTTTCCTCTGATACATCTCGGACATGTACCTACATGCTCTTCTTGAATTCAGGCATCCTTGTTGCCATTTGAATCACATCGGGTAGGGTCCCATAATGAGCAGACCTCCGGTGCTATAGAAGAGATGTGTCAACTGACATGGTCCCCATTGGACTTCCTACAACTTGATAAAAATTGCCAACCCTAAACCCAAGAGTATCTTTAAAAATTCCTTATCCACACACGTACCTTTCCATTTATGAATGTCGCCTTTGTCTTCCATTGCCGAAATGGACCCCAAGTTCTTCTTGAGATAAAGAACTTCTTGAAAATGAATCGTGCTACCCTCATTGAATTTAAGGGTAGCATTCCCTACACCCTTTCCGAGATAGGTGGAATCATGTCCAAGAATAATCTCCACAATTATCTCCCTCTCTATCAAATTAGAGAGAGTTTCCTTCTATCCGATGAAGTGCCTTGAAGCACTACTATCAATAACCCAGATTCCCAAAGAGTCTAGAGGAGAAGAAGTGGAGAGGGCCAATCTAAGATAATACTCCTTTAGATTATCAAAAACAACATTTGATTCTTCATACCTGAAGTTCCTTGAAGAGTCGGCCATTTCCTTGATGACCTTCATTCCTTTTTCCTTTGCCATTGTACCTGTCATTCCCTTGATTATTGAAGATGCCCCTGGAATGATTGTTATCATCATCAAGTGATGTGTCCCTTCTATTCGGACACTCCTTCGCATAATGGCCAAATTTATTGCACCCAAGGCATCTGCCTTTCCTTCCAACCTTGGTGTACTTGTTCTTTGTAGCCGGTCCATTTTATGGAGGCTCAAGGATTTTATCCTTCACTAAGGAACCCATTGAGCCTTTTCGTCCTTTCCAGCTATCTTTGGTGATTGCTCATTCACTCTTGCTTGGGTTTTGTCCTCACATCATCTCTGATACCATGTTAATTTTAGGTATGTTCTATGTTGAGAGCAAATTTAATTCAATTTTCCACATTAGCTCAATATCAATTCCAAATTAGCAATCACATTTAGCATGACAGTAAAATGCAGATAGAACATAAACATAAATTGCATAAAACAAGCCAAGGCAAGAGGACACAAGATGTGGTGCCAGCCAGGGACAAACCCCAATGTGGGGAAACCCTTGATCAATTCTTCTTATGTTCTTCAATAGTTCAACAGAGAGAGAGTACATATACATCACAAGTCAACATTTTGATTTGTCGTAATAAGAGCAGAGATCTTCTCTAATAAGATCACACATGAGGTAGTTGATCTGAACTCAGGTGAAGGCAAACTGCTTCAACTAATCCTCCAAGGTGATTCCATCACCATGCTGCACCCATCACTGTGCTGCACCTCATCATCATGCTACACACATCAATGTGTTGCACCCAATCACTGTGTTTCTCCCATCACAGAGCTGCACCCAATCATTACTATGCTGCATCCATCATGTTGCACTTATCATTATGCTGCACCCAACATACTTATGTTGCACTTCAATACACTATGTTGCACTATGTTGCACCCATCATGCTTATGTTGCACTTCATTACACTATGTTGCACTTATGATTATGCTACACTATGTTGCACTTCACTATGTTGCACTCATCATCACTATGCTACACTTCACAGTCATGCTACACTAGGTTGTACCCTTCATTGCACTATGCTACACCTCACAGTCATGTTGCACTAGGTTGTACCCTTCATTGCACTATGTTGCACCCATCATACACTCAATGCATACTGCAATACATCATCATCAGTTGTTGCAATACATTCTTGTTGTTGCACTACTCACATCATGTTGTTGTACCCATCATCATCATGTTGCTGTAATACATCATGTTGTTGCTATACATCCATGGCACATGCTGCTGTAATACTTATGTTGCACTTCATTATCACTGTGTTGTACCATGTTGCACTTCATTACTGTTGACATCATAGTTTCCTTTATTATCGTAACAATTATTGTCATTACTGCTTCCACATCTGGAAACCCTCATCATTGTTATGATACCGAGACTACTACAGAGATATCATTTTGGATCTCCTTCATTGTCAGTATGTCGATACTCTAGTAATATTGCTTCTTCTCCTTATGCAGAGACATTGGGATTATGACTGTCTTATTATGAGATCACCGAGATGCATACATATAGGTTTGAATCTCACTATGATATATTCAAGATTCTGTCACAGTTGTGCCGAGATTGTTAGGGCTAGTGTAGGATTCGAAGATCCCTTTCTTCCATCAAAAGATAATCATCATGCTTCCTTTTGTTGAGATGTGCACCACCAAGGAGGAAAGCACTACCCTCTATATCATTGTGATCATCACCGAGACTTTATGTAATTTATCAATGTGATGATCATCCTCTATTAGGACAGCGCTTATATAGCTCCTTCCTTGACAGTGAAGAGACCTCATTATTATCTACAGGATAGGGTATATCCTCTCATTAGGACTGTGTATGGAAGCCTTTCTAGAACAGCGAATAGGTCTCTTATAGACCAGCGTTTAGGATTCGCCTGCTGAATTGAGGAGGCCTCCTTCATAACAGTGTTAAGTTCATGACTGCATTGAGGGTTCTCTCTTCATGACAGTGTTAGGATCTAGCGCATGTGAAAATTCTATCACTACAACAACTGATTTATTTTACCTACTTAATTCCCAGTAAGTTATTTACAAAAAATCCTTCAATAAACATTAAAATAAATTTTGCTGCAGATATCACACCATAATACAAAAACAAACACATGCACAAGAATCAACACATCAACACAGATATTATGGACAAATGTCCCCGGAAAAACCCCAACGTGAGAAAACCGGTGCAGAAGAGGAGGATTTTATTATTCAACGATTCTTCAGTACAACTGGGTGCCAAACTGGCTTACCCAACAGAGAAAAAATTCTCCAGCACTTCTCCCAATCTCAACATCAGGCTTGTTGGCCTCTACGCAACTCCCAGACCCTTTGCATTAGCTCCTACCTCTCTGCGTCACCCATGCAGGCACTCCAGTGACTACGTAGTCTGTTAACTTTGCGTCTGTCTGAGAGGCTCTGTGTCTGTCTCCAACCTCTGCGTCGGTCTTCTAGTGTTGTTCCCGACTCTCTGTTCCGTACATGTTGCCTCTTGCTTCTCTCCAAACCACTAGTTTGAATTTCTTAGCTAACCCCGCTCCAGAAATCGAACTAACTAGTCTCCCTCAGTGTGTTCTCCGACTGACCCTCAAGCCTCTTCTTATACTTTTCTTGTTGGTCCTTCAACGGCCGAGATTAAATCTCTAATCAACGGCTAAGATTAGATTTGGCTTGATCCATGACTTTTGGAACCTTTTAACTCAGTTTTATATTAATACCCATTATATTTGATTTTTTCCTAAGTTTACACTTAGGAACTCCATTAAAAATATTAATTATTTTAATATCTCCCAAATCAGTTAGAATCTGCCCAAACAATTTCTGGGTCTTGGAGATCTCATGTGCTTTAGCCTCTACAATAATTTTCATGGCTAGAGCACATTCGATGCTACCCCAAATCAACACCCCCTCTTAGCGAGGATTGTGCTCTAGTAATACTCCTCAATGAGTATCACACTGATTATCCAGCACCGGTACCTGTGTTGATGCTAGGCCTCCCTGCCCAACATCGTCTGCACTGCTGCATCCTATACTACTGCCCATGGCTCTGCCACTGCCACTGTTGCATCCGTACGGCAACTCCCTCTGCATTCGTGCTGTTGTTTGTCCTTTCTCCCAACACTGCATCTACACTGCAACTCCCTCTACATCCGTGCTGCTGCTGGTCCATCTTCCCAACCCTGCATATGCACTGCATCCTCTTCTCATCATGCTGCATCGTGCTACTGCTCACTGCTACTGCACTGCAACATCATACTCATTTCGACTACTGAAATGGATTCTTTATCATCCCCATCTTCTCCCTGAAATAATCAAACTTCGTTCTTCCAAGGGCCTTGGTAAAGATGTCTGCCACCTGCTCTCCTATAGGAGTGTAACTCAATTGTACGGCTCCTCGCTAGACACAATCTCTGACAAAGTGACACCGAATATCAATATATTTTGACCGATCATGAAACACTGGATTCTTAGAGAGCTTGATGCAACTCTGATTGTCACACATGATCTTGGTCGCCTCCATCTTTCTTCTGAATAGGTTCACAAGCAGTTTTCTAAGCCATATGGCCTCGCATGAAGTTGTGCTTGCAGCCATATATTCTGCCTCAACTGAGCTCAGAGCCACAGATTTATGTTTCCTACTGCACCAAGAGGTCATTCCTCATCCAATGTTGAAACAGTACCCAGAGGTACTTTTCTGATCCACTGCACTTCCAACCCAATCTACATCAGTAAATCCACTCAATCTAATATCCTTACTCCTGGTGTACAAGAGTCCATACTCAAATGTTCCCTGTAAATATCTGAGAACATGTTTCGATGTTGCCTAGTGCGCCCTCTTTGGTTCCACCATGAGCTGACTGCGGGTGTTGACAGCGTAACAAATGTCTGGCCTGGTATTGACCAGATACATCAGGGGCCCTATGAGCTGCCTGTATAAGGTGGGATCAACATCCTTGTCTTCTGATGCATCAATTTTCTTCTAGTTGGTAATCATTGGGGTAGCCATGGGTCTGCAGTTCTCCATCCTGAATCTCTTCAGAATTTTTGTAGCATATCTCCCTTGCTCAAGGAATATCTCCCCCTTTTGCTGCCAAACTTCCAACGCCAGGAAATAATGCATTCGTACCAAATCCTTCATGTCAAACTCTGTGGATAGATTCTTCTTGCAGTCCCCGATGAGCCTAGATGATCCTGTCAGAAAGAGATCATCCACATATAATACTAGGATTAGATGCTCATTCTCTACAACCAGATAGTAGAGATTTGAATCTGTGTCACTCTTAACAAATCCCATCTTCTGCAAGTAGCCATCAATTCGACCATACCATGCTCTAGGTGCATGCTTCAGCCCATACAAGGCTTTCTTCAATCTGCATACATGAGATTTCTTCTCATGTGTCTCAAAGCCTTATGGTTGTTCAATGTATACATCTTCTTCTATCACCCCATTCAGAAATGTCGTTTTGACATCCATCTGATGAATCTCCCATCCCATCTGTATTGCAAGAGATATCACAGTTCTAATAGATATATACCTGGCTACCGGGGCGAAGGTCTCTTCATAGTCAATTCCTTCCTTCTGAGCATACCCCTTAGCCACAAACTTGGCTTTGTATTTTTCCACACTGCCATCTACAGTGTATTTAATCTTGTAGATCCATCTTGAACCTACCATCGATCTGTCTTGAGGCCTTGGCACTACCTCCGAGACATCGTTCACCATTATGGAGTTGTAATCCTCTACCATCGCATCCAGCCAAACCTGATGTCGAGCAGCCTCCTGAAAACTGGCAGGCTCCCCATCCTAAGCTACTAATGTCTGATATCTATCTGGTTGTTTTCGCTCCCTCTTATTGTTCCTTGGTGCATCGATGAAATCCTCTGAATCTCGCAAAATCTGACAAAGTTCCCTGCTCGTTCTTCGTCTGCCATCAAGTGATTCTATTAGCTCCTCCTCCTCCTGTGATTCTTCCTGATACGAGGAAGAATTCTGTACTTCCATTGCTTGAAGAGATTTGACCAACGACTCCACTTTTGACTACTCCTCGAAAGGCATTTCTCGAGATTTTATGAAAGCCCTGTCCTCCATGAACTTCACATCTCATCGAACTATTACTGTTAGGCCCCTATACTACTAGTGTAACCCCTTATTGTTATTAGTACAACCCACTTATTATATTGATGTACCGATGTAGTGCCCATATTGTTACTATTGTGCCCCATAGAAGCCCACTATTGTTATTATTGTGCCCTTACATTATTATTGTTATGTCGGCTCTAATTATGTTATGACCCCTTAGACTCCTAATATAGAAAGGAGGTTTTGTCATTTGAATCATCCAAGAATTGTTCATTTATGTAATGTAAAGGAGGTTTCCCCCTCGAAGAGGCTGAATTCTAAGGCGTTGATCTATCTTTTCTATCTTTTCTTGAGCTAGTTTCATAACATTTGGTATCAGAGCTTTGGATTCTAGGGTTTCGCTGCTCCAAACAGGTCATCGTGGCATTTTCGCTATAACTTTTTTTCTGCGATGTTTCAGAAGCTAAAAAACCCATTTGAGAAGACATCGCGTTAAATCTCGGGTCCGAATTTCAGAGCTTTTCGCGCTATATTTGCGGAGATATGATCTGAGGAAGTTCGCCTTTTTGCAGACTCCTGAATTACACTCAAAACAGGTGACCTTGGGAAAATCGTCATAACTTTCTTTCTGAGCATCGGATAGAAATTTCGTAAGAAGGTACAGAAAGAGGACGGGCTGTAGTTTTCATTTATATATTTTTTAGAGTCAAAGGTTGGAACAGTGACACGTGGCACGTCGTACAAGTTCGCTCTACTGAATTAGTCTATAATCAGGTCACTGTGGGAGAGTTGGCATAACTCTTCATTGGGAATCTAATTGGGGTCAGACTGGTGGCATTGGAAAGAGGACACAGAGGAATACTACAGGTCGTAGTTTTAGAGCTTAAAGATTTGAAAGTACAAAGTTACAGTCATTTCAAGATCGAACTCCTAAAATCAAGAAAAAACAAGATGAGGAAGTTTGATGGCAAGGATCCGGTAAATTGGATATTTCAGATGGAGCAATATTTTGATCTACATGGTGTACCACTGTTACAAAAGGTATGTATTGCATCTTCATATTTAGAACCAGATCAATTTTTATGGTATGAAGGGCTTTGTATTCATAAACAACTTCTTACGTGGTCAATTTTCACGAAGAGCAACACCTTCTTTAGAGCAAACACCACAACAATTGGATAGAGTGAAAGGGCTTTGTGACATAGTGGAAAGCAAAATGATAGAAACCAGGAAGCATACCTCTCACAACTATAAAGATGGAAGTGTTGTTTCTCCTAGCCTTCCACAACCTACAAGGGTTACGCCACAACAATTGGAAGAAAAGAGAGAAAAAGGGCTTTGTTACAATTGTGATAGCAAATGCACTATAGGTCATAAGTGTGCTGAGAAGAAATTATTTTACACGGAATATGAAGAGGAGGAAGAAAATAATCAAAAAACATCAAAAGAAGAGGATATACGCCAAGACCCCACCCCAGAGAAAGAAGAAATGAATCAGACCATAACTTGTAAATCATTGGCAAGAATTACCACTCCTCAAACTCTCAAGATAGAAGGACATATCAAGCAGAAAAAGGTGCAAGAAGTGAAAGATCACATCGTGAAAGAAGAAAGGAATCCAACCATATCTTGTAATTCATTGGTCGAAATTACCACTCCTCAAACTATCAAGATAGAAGGACATATCAAGAAGAAAAATGTTCAAGAAGTGAAAGATCACATCGAGCATCAAGAAATGAATCCGACCATATCTTGTAAAGGATTGGAAGAAATTTCCACTCCTTAAACTCTAGAGATAAAAGGACATATCAAGAAGAAAAAGGTTCAAGTAGTGAAAGATCACATTGAACATCAACAACAAGTTCTCCAACTTTTAAAGGATAACGTCACTTTGGCGCAAAATCAAACGAAACAACAGGTAGATCAACATCGTAGTGAAAAAAAATTTGATGTAGGTGATTGGGTATTTTTACTGCTACATCTCAAGCAAGCTATTTATGAGAAGGAAATGTTGGCAATACTACATGCACTTAAAAATGGCGACCTTACCGAATGGGAAGACTCTTCAAGGATTAGGATGTGGAAGCAATGTTTTGTGCTATTTCTATTATCCAACTAGATTGGCTAAATGAAGCAAGGGATGAATGGAAGAAGGATGAAGAAGTATGGCCACTTATTCAAAAGGTGCAAAAGATCCCAATTCAAACAATATTGCCAGAAATTGAAGAGGAAGGAAAAATCATATTGGAACCTGGAGCAGTCACAGAAACAAAACCCAACAGCTACGAAATCGTCAATTTCAGAGTATCTAATCAAGTGGAAGAACTTACCCGCTGAAGATTCAACATGGGAGGACAAGAATTTTATACAGAAGCATCAAGAACTACTCAAGCGTCGAGGACAACGCTTTTTGAAAGAGAGGGGCATGTTAGGCCCTTATACTACTAGTGTAACCCCTTAGTGTTATTAGTACAACCCACTTATTATATTGATGTACCAACGTAGTGCCCATATTATTACTATTGTGCCCCATAGAAGCCCACTATTGTTATTATTGTGCCCTTACATTATTATTGTTATGTCGGCTCTGATTATGTTATGACCCCTTATGCTCCTATATATAGAAAGGAGGTCTTTTCATTTGTATCATCCAAGAATTGTTCATTAGTGTAATGTAAAGGAGGTTTCCCCCTCGAAGAGGCTGAATTCTAAGGCGTTGATCTCTCTTTTATATCTTTTTTGAGCTAGTTTCATAACAACTACCTTCCTGCTCCTTGGAAGATAGATTTAGTATGCCTTAGCGTTTTCACTATATCCCACTAGATATCCTTTCTCTGCAGTTTGATCCAGCTTCTCCCTCTTTTCCTCTGGTATGCGACAATATACTAAGCTCCCAAATATCCTGAAATGACTAACTTCAGGCATCTTCCTTGTGAAGGCTTTCTCTGGAGTAATTTTGCCCAATGCCCGATGAGGAGTTCTATTCTAAACATAGACTGTCATGTTGCATGCTTCTGCCCACAAGAATTTTGACATATCCTGATCATACATCATGGCCCTAGCGGCTTCTACGATAGTCCTGTTCTTCCTTTCTGCTACTCCATTCTGCTCTGGAATGTAATGAGTTCTCCACTCTCTTATGATGCCCTCCTTAACGCAAAAATCAGTGAAGTCCTTATCAACATACTCTCCACCATTATCGAAGTGCAAAACTTTTATTTTCTTCCCAGTCAAATTCTCCAACAAAGCCTTGAACTCTTTGCATCGACAGAAAACCTCGTCCTTGGTTTTCAGAAAATAAATCCAAGTTTTCCTTGAGTGGTCATCAATGAAGGTGACGAAGTACTCGGCACCACTAAGAGATTTAGTGTACATGGGTCTGCAGATATTTGAGTGTATCAATCCTAGTACACTCTTGCCACTGTTTTTACTTCTAGGAAATGTTGCTTTGGCAAACTTTCCCAGAGCACATCCTCTGCATACATCATCTCGTTCCGTACTAAGATCTGAAACTCCTATTACAGTGTTCCTGAGAATTCTCAGAGCCCCATGGTGCAAATATCCCATTCTTTTGTGCCATAGTTCGTTCAAATCCTTGTCTCCACGGTTGCCTTACAATTTGTTACTTTTGATCCTGATCTGCACTTTCTTTTTCCAGCTCGAGTGTTTGACATATACTTTCTCCTTGATAAAGAAAATGTCATAGCCTTTGCCTTGAAGTTGCGACACGGAAAGTAAGTTCATCCCCAATCCTGGTACATGCAGCACATTGGTAGCACAGAACCGCTCTCCCGTTTCTATTTGAAAAACTGTGCTACCCCTCCCTACTGGAGTACACTTTGCCTCGTTCCCCATGGTGATTTAAAAGTTCATCCTCTCCTCCTGATAATTTGAGAAACATTCCCGCATTCCCGTCATATGCCAAGAGGCTCCACTGTCTATATACCATATCTTTGATGATGCAGAGCTAGTCACACAAGCCACTTCTTCTTCCATCCTGGAAGCCAAAATAGAGAAATCGAAATTACAGTCTCTTGTGCAATTTTCTGAAAATCTGTGCGAGTCTCCTGACGTAGATGCCTCTGCATCATGGTCTCGACCCATAATTGATTTTCCCTTCCTGTCTTTGATTACTTCCTCTGATACCATGTGAAAATTCTATCACTGCAACAACTAATTTATTTTACCTACTCATTTCCCAATAAGTTATTTACGAAAAACCCTTCAGTAAACATTAAAATAAATTATGCTGCATATATCACACCATAATACAGAAACAAACACATGCACAAGAATCAACACATCAACACAGATATTTTGGACAAATGACCTTGGAAAAACCCAATGTGGGAAAACCAATGCAGCAGAGGAGGATTTTATTATTCAGCAATTCTTCAGTACAACTGGGTGCCAAATTGGCTTACCCAACAGAGAAAAAAATCTCAAACACTTCTCCCAGTCTCAGCATCAGGCTTACTGCCCTCTGCGTAGCTCCCAAACCCTCTGTGTCAGCTCCTACCTCTCGGCGTCAGCACTATGCCTCTCTGCATCACCCACGCAGGCCCTCCAGTGACTATGCAGTTTGTTGCCTTTGCATCAGCCGGAGGAGCTCTACATTTACCTCTCCAACCTCTGCACCGATCTTCTGGCGTTGTTCCCGACTTTCTGTTCCGTACCCACCGCCTCTTGCTGCTCTCCAGACCACTAGTTCGAATTTCTCAGCTAACCCCGCTCCAAAAATCAAAATAACTAGTCTCCCTCAGTGTGTTCTCCCACTGACCCTCAAGCCTCTTCTTATATTTTTCCTGTTGGTCTTTCAATGGCCGAGATTAAAACTCTAATCAATAGCTAACGTTGACACCTAATCATAGGGATTGGGTGAACAACTATTAGTGTAAATAAGTAATAGAGAAAATGAAGAATCATCGGGAGATGAACTGAACAGTCACTCTTGCATATAATAATGAACAACCTGAATGAATAATACGATTACATTTGAGGAGTTACCTCTTGGTCTGACATAGTATCAAAGCCAACGCCATTTTTGGCTTCCCTCTCTACTTTGTAACTCCTATCTGGCAACTGCTGCCCCTCTCTTGAAACTGTTGTAGACATTTGGCTAGTTATGTGAGGCAACTGCTCCACAAGCGCAGTTGAGGTATCACTCTCTTGGTTTCATAGTGTTAAACACGGGTGCGATGATGAAATTCTCTTATGACTGTGTATCGGCATTCTGGACCCTAATCGGGTATCCTTCTCTGTTCATACATTTTATTTATAAATCACAGTCAATTAGTGTTAAGCATTAAATACTGAGTTTAAGCGCTAAAACTTTCCTTAAGCGTCTTTATTAAAATATGAATTAAGCACATGGGTGGTGTTGACCACTATGTGACAACTACCCATAGCATTACACCCCTTTTCTTCGCAAAAGGGATAACGCTTGAGCGACATGTCCGTGCCTGTCATCATCAGCCCGATCATATTGTTTTGTAAACCCAGTCTGCATGTGTAAATTGTAAATAATCTTAGCAGATCTGAGTCATGTATGTAAATTGCCTAGGTGGACCTAATTTTCTACTGGTAATCTACGTTCCGGAAGGCTTTTTGTCTCGCCGATCCATGATCGACAGAGTTTTCCTTCAACCTAACCCCAAAGCCGGAATGAATTTTGTCATTAGAATCTTAGAGGAATCCTAGTGTGTTGATCTGCTAGATTATATTTGTGTCGCAAGACTGGGTGGTCTATGAGGGTCTATGTCAAATGGGTTTTCCCCCTTGAAATGTAAAATTGTAAAAGTCATGATGTAAAGTGTTTTGAGGGTTAAAAAATGTTTTAATCCCCTCATAAGTCCCAAGTCCTAGGTCATAGGTGATTTTTCCAAAGGCTAAGTTCGAGGATCCAAAAATAAAAATAATAAAAAATTAAATTAAAAAATTTAAAATAACTAAAAAATAAAATTTTAAAAAATAAATAATTTTTTTTTAAATAATAATAAGTCAAATTTTTGAGTAAATAAATGCAGAATTTTAATTTTTTATATATTAAAATGCACTTAAAAATTTGATGGATGAAATTAAAAGGGATTTTGATCCTCATCGACTGTCGAGATCATTTTGACATGGATCACTCGAACTAGCTGTTGGGAATTTTTTCTTTAAATAGGGTGCTAGGGGTCATTTGAGATCAGATTTGATCTGAGTCTGGTGCTAAAGAAAGCTCTCTTGTAGTCAATTTTTGTGCAATAAAGAAAGACTTTGGGGTTAAAAATCTTGCTAGTGTTACTCTTCTGGAAATGATATAAGATCTTTTATTTTTCTGCATAATTTTATTTTCAGCCATCGATAATAGCTTGATGAAGATTGATACTAGCACAGGTATCTTGTCTGATCTCTGGGGTTTGAATGATAGTTTAGATTCTGAAATGTAATGGCAGGTATCTCCATTTGATCTGGATTTCACAATTGTTTTTTCCCTCTATGTTAATGGTTGATTTATGTTGTGCAGGAAATCTTAGTTTTGAGTTTACCGAGCATTAGGGGAAGTTCTCGGCTGAACCAACCAACTCCCAAATTGTGTTTTTCTGAAAGAGCCCAGCTAGTTCTTGATCCCGAGCTTATCACTTGAGATTTTTTTTTTTATGAATGCATGAAGAGTTTTCTGAAACGCCTTATCTAAAGTTTAAAATTCTGAAAATATTACTGTGGATTATTGACAAATCTAACTGCTTAAGAGTCGAAAATCTGTAAATATTGTAAATTTTTAGTTCGCCTTAAGGTTTTCAGTTTTGTTTTTGGCACATTTTACTTCTGGGTTTTATGTTTTTACCATTGCAGGTTGCAGGTAGAGATCCTGAAAATTTGTTTAGGGGTTTTCAGTAGACAAATCTGAATGCAGGGCAATTTAAAATTTACTGGAGAATTTGCAGGGTTTTTCTAAAGAAATTCGGGGTTCTCCAAGCCATTTGTCGGCTATCTGGGGTTCCGTTTTCACAAGAAATTTTTCAAAAAAAAAAATTTAGGGTATGCGTTGCCTTGGGCCTGTGAAAAACCCTCAATTTTCACACTGCCAGAATTTTAATCCACTGTCATTTTTGTACACGTCCCCCCTACTCCTCACGTTGCCCCTCTTCCTTTCACTTCACCTCACACTGCTGTAAGCTCCATTCTCATCCATCAATCTGCGTCTTTCTTCAATACCCTCGTAGCCACTTCATCTATACACAGCAAACCTCCCAACACTGCCATCGAAGCACTCATCCACAGCTTCCATCACTGCTCCTTCTTCCCCACCTTCATTTCGCCTTGCTGCTCGTCCATCACGCCTGCATACTTCAGCCACGTCTCTCTATTCCCGCGTACTTGCAAGAAAAAACCACCAACCTCATACGCTGCTTTTTTTCAACCTGCTTTCCCACGCAATTTCCTTCATCTCCAGGCAGCTCCACGCATTGCTGAACCCTCACACCCTTCTGCGATTCTTTCCAGATCACCTAATCTTCATGATTGGAAATTTTATGTAAATAAAATTAATTGGGAAGGTGAACAGTCATCGGGAGATGAACTGAACAATCACTCCCTATTGTATATAATAATGGGTTACCTATGGAATAAGAATCAATCAGTTTTCTGCCAAAACTGGAGTTACTCCTGGCCTGACATGGTATCAGAACCAGCTCGTTTTTTTAGCTCTTGTGCCTTGTAACTCCCTTGTCTGACTGACTCCCTGCACTTTGCTCCATATTCCATTACCTGCACTCCGCTCCATACAGTATGCTGTCCTACTGCTATACTACCTGCGCCCTGCTCCATACAGTACACTGCTCCGTGTTTATTTGTCAATTCATTTCTCATTCATATTTCCATGAACGTCGACTACTCCTCCAGCAAAGCAGAAACAATGTCCGAAACAGCACCATGCTCCTGCCCCGGCTCCTGTTTTGAAGTCGATTTCCATTCCACTTGCTCCCGACTCCTCTTCTTCCGTGGATTCCTTTGCCCCCGCCACTCCACACGATACAACGGAGGAGACCGCAGCTGAAAGAGTACGTGTCCATAGCTGCCAGCTAAATTATGAACAGTGGGATATGGATACGATCTCCAAACTCATGGAAGGCGTCGCTTTAAAGTTTTAACAATTCTTCTAATGAGGATTTCCTCCCCAAGAAGATTTTCATGGCGTAGTTTAGTTAAAACTGTTGTGGACAGGTCCTTCTCGATATGCAACTGTCTTGATGCATATGTGATTCAGTATGCTATATGTATTGTGAATTAGAATACAATTTTTAGATTAATCACCGCGGCCGGAATGAGGTACATTTAGAACCGAAGTTTTCGCTGAGTTTTTTTGTTGTTTGGGAAATTTTGACGGTGAGCAGTAGGAAGAGTGATAATAAGGATTTTGTGAAGACGAATAAGGGAATAAAAGATTTTCCACTGGTCACATGGCCACGGCCATGGAGCCTCTGGCTGTGAATCCCCCTGCAATAAAGTGCAGACAATAATATTTTGATTGGCCTAACAGTTTTAATCGCAGGTTATAAGAAGAGCTTCGGCGTAAATCACATGAAAAAGATATTTGTCGACGCGTTTCGAACCAAATATTGTGGTTCATCATCAGGACAAGTTGAAGAAACAGATCTGGCCTAGCAAGTTAAATAGACTGAGCAGAGACTCCAACAGCTACATAACGGCGATTTTTGACTGAGCTTAGACTCCAACGGCTACTTTTGACTCTAGGACCTGGGCCAGAATTATATTAATAAATTTAATCTTATTGTTATATTTATAATATTAAGAATAATAATATAATAGAGCTATTATATTATTATTCTTAATATTATAAATATAACAATAAGATTAAATTTATTAATATAATTCTGGCCCAGGTCCTAGAGTCAAAAGTAGCCGTTAAGTAGCCGTTGGAGTCTAAGCTCAGTCAAAAATAGCCGTTATGTAGCTGTTGGAGTCTCTGCTTAGTCTATTTAACTTGCTAGGCCAGATCTGTTTCTTCAACTTGTCCTGATGATGAACCACACTAGTTGGTTCGAAACGCGTCGACAAATATCTTTTTCATGTGATTTACGTCGAAGCTCTTCTTATAACTATGATGAATCACAGAAGCCTCAATTCTACAATTTAATCGCAGGTATTAAAACCATTATCTGAGAGAAAGGGCCGAGCATAAAATGAAATTCTAGGGCCGCTGCCACACCTGCATAAAATTTGCCTGGTGATTTCAATAGATTTTGAGCTGATGGTTAGTGTTTCGCTGCGATATTTTTCCTGTGGATATTCGTTGGGCGTTCCTTTTTGGTGTTAAAATTCTAAACTATGACTGTATATCACTTCAAATGCGTATTATTTTTTTTCCATATTGCCTTTATATGATGGACATGGCATAGAATGGATTAAAAAGTTATATGCGGTGAAGATTTTTATGATAGTGATAGCATGGTTATCAGCATTCCTTTCAATGGTCAATGATATATAAATGGCGTAGCAGAATTCTATCCCTGCTCAGATTTTGGATAGTTTTGAATACACTTTCATATCATAATCATTTTTTTTAGCAGCAGAAGTTTTTTTCTCCACAAGAGCACATTTTTTTTGCCATCAGAAGTATTATTCTATCAACAGAAGTATTTTTTCTATCAGCAGAAGTATTTTTTTACAAAACGCATTCAATCATCTCTATGGTAGGAATAGTTCTCACTGGCAAGGAGAACTATCCTGATTGGTCCCGGATGATACAACACACCCTCATCTTCAATG
>APFE030093657.1:0-12968 GCA_000404065.3 Pinus taeda | reverse complement strand
TTAGCTTTGGACCAAGTGAGCTAAACTAAAAGTTTAGTAATTTTTGGAAAAGAGGAAGGGTTTTTTTTTTAGTCACTCAAGCTTTGGGTTGCGTGCTTGCTTGAAAAAGCTCTTTTTCCCTACAAAACAAAAAACAAAAAACCCAACGTGGACATACAAAAAAAAAAACAAACCTTATGGCTTGAAGTTAGCTTTACCTGAAAACTAAATATTTTCCTCAATGTTTCTGATTTTCCAAGATCACAGTAAGGCGCAGCAAAAAAGAGCATACACATGAGAAAAATCGTTCCTCTCTGTTTCTGATTTGCTCAGATTGCACAGAGTCACAGGGTAAAGAGCATACGCAGAAATGAAAGGTATAGATCCGGTAATAAAAAAGAAGCTAAAAAACCGAAATAATAAACAGAGAGAAAATAACTAGAAACTACAAATAAACATTGTATACCTCCAGATCTTAAAAATGACGTAGCTAGAGCTACCAGAAACCTTTTCGCATGAAACGAAAGGGGTTCTTCACTCGAACAGATGCTCCTAACACAATAAGTAGTCCTCTCGGCCCGAAAGTTGTCAGAAACAGTAGATCTAGGAAACGGAAATCGAATGCAGTTCTACTGGCTTCAGATTTGGATCACCAACGGACGCGGCCATCAAATAGATCTGATACCATGTAGGAATTTACAGGATAAGTTCCTCAGATAGAACACCAAAGGACACTGCTCACAAATAGATCACAGATCAATACACCAGTATTTTTGACGTGGTTAAAACCCTCAAAGAGGGAAACAATCCACGGCCTGAGCCAACATGGCCACTTCAGGAAATTTATTAATAAAAGAATGAAATTTTACATAAGCTTCTCTCACGAACAGTTAACCTACAAATGACCTACCATGCTCTTTAAATAGAGATCATGGACCAATAAGGTTTTAAGCCACGGATCAAGTGTCGGTAATACCGAGGAGAGAATGAACCGTCGGATAACTACATATCGTGACCGTCAGATTGTAAGTTACAAAAGTACATAGTAAAGAAACACACTTTACCTAACTCTACACTAGACCAATTTATACTTAACTATTTCCTATGTGTCGGAATATCCTAACAATTCCTTGTAAAAGGAATAGCAAAATGGTAAAGATGTTCCTTTCGAAAGGAACCGCAAAGCGCAAATGCTATATAAGTGAAAAATATTTACAAGGCAAAAAATTATATACAGTGTAGGAGCAGTAGAAATACTCAATGATCCAAGGGTGAGGAAGATTTCTCTTCCTCAACCAAAATCTGCATGTCAGAGTCTTGGTGAAGTTGTTGGTAGAAGGATTCTTGAGTAAGCGGTTTGCGATATAATTGAACTCGGTGGTTGTTTGCTTTAAAGGTATGTCCAGATCCATCAATAGTGGTTAGAGTAATGGTGCCATTATCATGTACCTTCTGGATTTCATATGGTCCCAGCCAGCGAGTCTAAAATTTCCTGAGAAAATCTTGGAACCTGGAGTCATGTAGGAGCACCCATTCTCCTTCGCGGAAAACTTTCTTTTTAATGAGGGTGTCATGCCATTTGGCTCGCTGCTGTTGAATTAATGTAGTATGTTGAAAGGTAGAGAGCCCGATTTCATCTAGCTCATTGATCTGATGTAATCTATTAGTCTGGGATTCATCTAAATCTAGACCGACCTTTTGTGTTGTTTGTAATGTCTGTATTTCAAATTCTATTGGAAAGGTGGGTTCCTTTCCAAATACTAGTTGGTATGGTGAATAGCTGGTAGTACTCCTCCATGTTGTTCTATATGCCCACAATGCTTTTGGCAGTCTTGTAGCCCAATCGCTTCTGTGTGATGCAATGGTTTTTGTCAGTATTTCTTCTATTATTTTGTTTGTGCTCTCTACTTGACCATTTGTCTGTGGGTGGTATGGAGTAGTAATTTTATGCTCATTTTTTAGTGTGGCAGCAATTTTATTACCAGCAAACTGAGGTCCTCCATCCGTAATTATATCTCTTGGGAGGCCATATCTCACAAATATGTGGAACAAGAACTGTATGACGGAATCTTTTGTAGCTCTCGACAATGCCTCTACTTCAACCCATTTGGTGACATATTCTGTTGCTACCAAAATGTATGTTTTCTGATTTGACGACAGGTTAATTGGACCAACAAAATCGAGTGCCCATTGTTCAAATGGTTCAATAACTAGTTGTGGGTTTAGGCGCATTTCATCAGCCTGTCCAGGGCATCCTTCTCTCTGGCAGCTGTCACAAGCTTGAACGAATTTCTTTGCATCTTTAAAGATCATGGGCCAATAATATCCTGTTTGTAGCACTTTATGGCCAGTTCTCCGATCTGCGAAGTGTCCACCACATGGTCCATTATGACAAGCTTTCAAGATGTCAAAAATTTCATCTTCACAGACACATCTCCTAATGTGCATATCTTCCCCTATATGAAACAGGTATCCCCCAATCCAAGAAAATCGAGTACTTCAGTGGACAATCTGCTTTCGTTCATTGGGGGTCAGATGTTTCAATAATTTGCCTACTGCTAGGTAATTTGCAACATCAGCATACCAGGGTGTTTTAATAGTAACAACGAATAGATGTTCATCTGGAAATTGATCTTCGACTGCTGCTGTATCTACTGGTTTTGGCATTCATGAGAGAAAATCAGCTATAGGATTTTCCTTTCTCGGTCGGTCCTTTATTGTGATATCGAATTCCTGTAATAAAATCAGCCATCTAGTTACTCTACCGTTTGTAATAGGTTTATTTGCTAAATATTTTATGGCAGAGTGATCTATATATAAAATAATAGGATATCGAGTGATATAATGCCTAAATTTATTAACGACATGTATGACAACGAAAAATTTGTTTTCAGTCACAATATAGTTCAATTCAACAGGGAACAATTTTTTTCTAATATAATAAATTGCATATGGTTTTTTATCTTCTTCTTGCCCAAGGACTGCTCCAATAGCTATGTCTGAAGCATCTGATGAAATTTGAAATGGTAGGTCCCAATTTGGTCCTCGGAGTACTGGGGCTGTTGACACAATCTTTTTCAAATTCTCAAAAGTGCAATCACATTTTTCTTTCCAGACAAAGTCAACATTCCCTGTTAGTGCATATAAAGGTGCAACAATATGATAAAAATGTTCTATAAATCTTCTATAATAACCAGAGAATCTGAGAAAACTGCGTACCTCTGTCTATGTGGTAGGAGTAGGTATTAACAAAAGTATTTGAATTTTGGTTGGATCTACCTGTATTCCAGCTGCTGAAATATAATGGCCTAGAATAAGTCCTTCAGTCATCATCATATAGCATTTTTCATGGCTCAGACAAAGCCTAGTGGCAATGCATCGCTGCAGCACTTTTTCTAGTGTGTCTAATGCTGGGTTGAAATCATCTTTGTATGGTGTAAAGTCATCCATATATACTTCAAGCCCTTCATTTATTAAATCTGAAAAAATGCTAAGGATAGCCCTTTGAAATGTGGTAGGGGCATTGCATAGGCCAAAAGGTAAAACTTTATAGGCAAATGTTCCCCAAGGACAGGTAAAAGTAGTTTTGTCTTGGTCTTCAGGGGCAATCTAAATCTGATTGTATCCACTAAAGCCATGCAAGAAAGAAAAGAATTTCTTTCCTGCTAACGTATCTAATACCTGGTTAATGAATGGAAGGGGAAAGTGGTCTTTTTGTGTTTCTTTATTCAGTTCTCTATAATATACACAAATCCTCCATTTTACATTCTTCTTTGGTACCACCACAAGCAGAGAGACCCATTTGCTATAGGAGATTGGGTAAATAAAGTTCAGATCCAAAAGTTTTTGAAGTTCAGCTTTTACAATGTCCTTTAGGTGAGGATTATGTCTCCTTTGTGGTTGGCGAACAGGTCTTACATCCTTCTCTATGTAAATGTGGTGTGTACATAACTAGGGATCAATTTCTTTCATGTCAGGATAATCCCATGCAAATGCTTCTTTATGTTTTCTCAATAGTTGAATTAGCTTGTGTTCTTGTTCTAGAGTCAGGTTGCCATTAATATTTAAAGTTTTTCCCAGCTCAATTTCTATAGTTTTGCTATTTGATACAAAGGTAGTAGGTATTTTTTGATTGTGGGTATCTTTGAGAGGATCCTCTTCTAATTCACAATCAAATGCTACTTCTATCATCTGGCATTGTATGTGGGATCTAGATTTAGCCTGGCTAAGAAAGTTGTTAATAACATCATCCTCTGTTTGATCTTTGAAATCGAGGGCATCTTCTATGGTTAATGGAGATCTAATATTTTCAGTGAGGTATAATATAGGATGTTTGTTAGTTTTCATTATTGTGACACTTTGGCTAGGCTGGAGGATACAAGGCTAGATTCTTGATATTAGCCCCTCTAGTTATGGTCATACTACCTTGCCGACAGCTAATATAAGCATTAGCAGTTGCAAGCCAAGGTCTGCCTAAAATCAATGGATGTCCATCAAGTCGGCTTTTGGGGTTTATTATCAGAAAGTTGGCAGGATATTCCCAGGAATCAACAGATACCATGACATCATGTAGTGTGCTCTCTGGCCTAACCACAGATCAGTCGGCTAGTTCTAATAAAATGGAGGTTGGTTCTACTAATGTAATGCCCATTTTTTGACAAGTGGTGGTTGTTAGGATATTAATTGCAGCTCCTAAATCAACTAAGGCATTTGTAAAAGTTTGCTCATGGATTTGTACTGTTACTATCGGATTTCCTGGGTCTTTATATTTAACGGATGTTTCTCTTCCTGATAATAGGTCGGATAAAGTGCCAACTACTTGGACTGTCGGGTTATTTTTTATTCTCCTCCTTGGTTTTTTATACATAGATCCTTGATGGTCTTTGCATATATTGGGATGTCATGGATGGCTTGGAGGAGTGGGATTTTTATGTACAGATATTCAAGTTCTCCCAGAATGTCAAAATCAGGATGTTGTGTAGGTCGAGGTATAATTAATTGTTCTAGGAATGGAGGAGAAGATGTGATTTCTTGATTATGAGCTTGTTGTCTGATCACATCCTCTTCTTGCAATGGTTGTTCTATAGGTAATTTATTTTCAACTTGAGCAGTTTTATCTCCCTCTGTTTTAATGATGTGCCCAGATCTCAATTGAAGGTCATTACACTCCCTTAGATCGGTTCCTATGTCTGGTGTTTCAATTATTTGAATAGATTGTACTGGTCTATTATTGGGATTAGGGTTGGGTTGGGCTGGGAGTTGTGGTCTTAAATTAAACTGGGGGTTTTGTTGTAATGCTGGCAGTGTAGGTTGAGGGAGTGGAATGTTTCCTACTAGCTGGTTCATTGGTCTTTGCCAGTTTGTCTGCCAGGCTTGACTCTGTGAAGTAGGAGGGGAACATTGTGGTGGATATACATTATTTTGCCAATATGGTAGGGTATAGGGAAATTTGGCCAACTAGGTTGACTTGGTGGATTCGGCCATGGTGATGATGAAGGAAATGGTTGTTGTGACCAATTTGAGAATGGAGATTGATTTTGCCACATAGTATTGTATTATTAAGCATGATATTGTGGAGGATGAAAAGAAGAATCTAGATCAGAGAAGATACCTGATTTTCGTGGCTGCCATTGACAGCGCTGATTAAGTAGGTACACCGATTCTGGCTCTTCCTCTGCTTCCTTGTATACTGCTTTTAATCCAGGAAGTGAGGGACAGCTTTCCGTAGAATGATCTTTTGTACAAATGGCACAGGCTTGAACCACATCTAATGGACATTCTTTGTGGTTGTGTTTCTTTCTGCACCTAAGACAAAAGATTGCCAAATTTTGTTCTGCCTCTGCTTGCTTTTGCTTGGCCTGCATAATATCAAGTTGTGTTGTCAGAGTCCCTAATATGTCGGTTTTAAAATTTTCTAATAAGTTTCCAATTTCTACACGAGTTACTCCTTCTGCAGAATTTTTGTTAAACCGATCATGTTCTACTTGTTTTAGTCTTGTGCTGCCTCTTGAAAACCTCATACATAAATTAATAATACCAGCAAAATTTTCTTGGTAAACATCTCCTTTTCCCATAATGTTTAATGTTTCAATCCATTGTTCCTTCATTCCTTTAATTAATGTAGTTTTCAATACATTATCAGGTAAGGGTAATGATGCATAAGGAGATCTTTGAAGATTATACTGAAAACGCTCGACATATTCCTCTAATGTTTCATTTGGTCTAGCCACCATATGAAATATTTCATCTTTCAAATCTCTAGACCTACAATAATCTTGATATTTTTATAGAAATGATTCTTTCATTTGGTCTCAGTTATTTATAACACCACCACCCAACCCCATAAACCATCGTAAAGTAGCTCCTTTTAATGTAGAGGGAAATAATTTCAGTTTCTCGGGGTCGGTGGTATAGTCATAACCTCTACACAACACATCAAATTCAAATAATAATGCATCAGGGTCTTCTGATGTAAGGCCATTAAATGTAGGGATATGCTGGAGAGGAATTGTTTTCATAGGAGCATTAGCTGCAATGTCCACGATGGGATATTGCAGTGTCGAAGTTTGGGTGTTTGGCTGGTTTTGGGCCATTTGGTCAAATATGTGCCAATAATCTTCTGGGATATCTAGGAGGTTATTCCTAGGCTGACGAGGAGGATTGGCTTCAACAAGAATGGCCTTAGCAACACTTCCTTTATCTGGGATGATGAAAGTTCCTACTGTCTGGGGATATTTTGGCTCTTGAGGTTCTTCAACTTTGTTATGGATGATTTTTGCAGCACTTCCCTTATCTAGGCTGCTTAATGGCGGAATTATCCCAAGGGGAGATTCTGGTTCTTCAGTTTCCCTGATTTCTCCTCCCCATTCACAGAGGTTGCTAAGGTTCCCTTCTTGCAATGATTTTGGGCTAGAATTCTCAATTTCTTGTAAATCCTGCTCTTCGATATGACTATGCACCTCAGCAAAGGCTACAGATGGTGATCCTGTGGCCTGAAGAGAACTAGTAGGTTGTATAGAAGTGACTTTTCTAGGCCCTACTGAAGGCTGAGATTCTGCTTTCTTAAAGATTTCGTCTATAAAGGTTGATCTGCCTAGGGTCACTGGCCCCTTAGCTTTATCAGGCTTGGGTAGAGGTTTGGGATTCTTTTCTGGCTTTTTCTGCCTAGTCATGCACACGAATCAACTACTAATTTCTACGCAAATAAAATAGCAACAAATCTGCAGGAAAGCGGGTAGGGGAGCAGGGCTATTACATACTCCGCACGCAGGTTCTTACCTTCTATTTTTAAAACCCAATTCTTTCCTAACAGGTTCTTACACTACTCTGGAAAAGAGACAAATGGCTACACATTTCCCCAGCAATGGCGCCAAAATGTCGAGTAGTAAAAGGGTATTTTTCACCTATATTTACCCTACATTAATTGTCAATCCAGGAATGATTTTCTATTTCAAAGAGTGTACTCAGTTTGAGGCGGTCATTTGTCAGAGTAATGCTAGCAGTATAGTGCTCTCAATACAAGAGTAAATGGATGCTTGAAATGAAATCTATTTGCGGAAAGAAACCTGGAATTCAAATCATGTGTTCAGAAAGCTATAATAATTTATCAGTCGAGGGTACAATAACAATAACTCTTCCCTTCGTAAACTGATGCAATTAAAGAAGGACTCAAAAGAAGGATCGTCAAACTGGGAACTAAACAATATAGGTCAATGTTCACTATAGTTTCAAACCTTCTGCACACCAAAGCAATGATGATCTTCGAATAGCAAGAAATGGAACAGCAACTATCTTTATGAATAATATTGAATAACAACACCTTATCCCGTGAATGCAACAATAATTATAATCTACGGGAACTAAGTAACAACTTTCAATTTGAACAGCAAACAGAAATGGAACAGCAAACTCTCAGAAATAAAGTATAGAACAACAATTGAAATCAAAATTTACGGCTATCCAAGTTAAACACACAACACATTTAATCAGTAAAAGGAACAGTAATCAAAGCTCGATACAGTACACATGAATCATAGCTATAGAATAGCAACAATTGTAATGGAACAACAATTGTTTCAGAACGAAAATGGTTTTAGAACAACAATGATAACAGAGTACTAATTCTAAATAAACAGCAGTCACGATTTTAAGAGTAAATCATACAGTAGTACTGATCCAAGAACATACAGCTCGGTTAGTCTGTAAGGAATAGCAATGCTATGTGATTTTTCAAGAGGAACACTAATGCAATGTAGAGTTAAAATGATAACATAGCATTCTTGTGAGTAACAGTAATATTTAATCAAGTATGACAGAGCCGATATGTAAAATAGTAAAGTGCTTCAGATTACTGAGTAGAGTGAAGGAAAGAAATCAAACCACACATGAATGAGAAATATGATACAGGAGCAAGTGATCCACTAGGGCCAGGCCCTTAGCCTCTAGGAACTCACTTCTTCAGGCTACTCCAAAATCAACGATAGAACAACAACCAGGTTTTTATATTAAAATATGAAACAGAGTTACATGGACTCGCTCTTCAAAGAGAGTCGATGATCAAAGTTCAAGTATCGAAGAAAATTTCATAAAAATAATAATAGTCTTTTCCCCCCAAGCTAACAGTGCTACCCCTTTTTATAATAGCCAAACAGCAATATTAACAATGCAGAAGATCGTTAAGATAGCGATCCCTCAGGATCAAAGGATCCTGAGGGATTCGTTAAGTTGTTAACTTTCAGTTATCTTCTTGTTCTTTTGCACTGATTGGAGATCTCCTTTTCCTTTTTCCAGCTAATACACTCCAATTTGGATCACCTTCTTTGAGCGCAGTTCCCTGCCAAAGGGACAACAGTTAACTTGGTCTCATTCTTTCCTTTGGGATGAAAATCCTCCGTTTTCTCCTCTTTCTGCATAGAAAAAGGGTAATTATTAGTCATTTCATATTCCACATAAACCTTCTGGATCTTATCATATTTTCTATGATATGCTTAGCTCATGATGTGAGAAGGTTGTGGATCTTGAAGAAAAGATAACAAGGTAAAAAAAATAACATACCTTCTCTTTTGCCCAACACAACCCTCTCACCACAGTGGTAGCACTTGTTCTTTCTTGAGGGTTTAGTGCCATGGAAAACTCATAAGTTATATCATCATCATATCCCTTGAGAAACTAAAAGAAGCCTAAACAGTGATTCCTCCTGAGGATGTCTACCACATGGGATGAAGGTAAATTCTCGATGTATCTATGGACCCTCTCCTATTGAATCCCCCTCCCATTTTCTTCATTGGATTTCACTAGGTGTAGGATGTTTTCTAGGATAGCTTCAGTATGAATTTCAGAGTAGATGAGAGCTAAACTTTAGTTGATGACTATAATTACTACAACTCCTTATAGCCAGAAAATTATTTACTTTTATAGCCTCGTTTCATGTAGCTTCCTTTAGCCTTTTGTACCTTTCATAGTTGTTCTTGTAGCTACCTCTTGTAGGATTGCTAAAGTGGGGTTCATATTTTTCGATGGCTTCCAAGGTTGGTCCCTTTCTCCTTGATTTTGAAATGAGTGAAAAAATTCATTAAATTTTTGGTTTTTATGCTATTTTTGGTCAGGGCTCGAAGCATTGTGCTGGCTGGTAGTGGTACAAGTTTTCCTAATTTGGACTGTTGGCCCACCGTTGGTGATCATTCTCTTACTTCCCATAATCATCACCCATTCTCTCTTAACTGATTTGACCACCCTTTTAACTGATTCCCATTGTTGTGACACTCTTACATGGCATGCTGATTGAAATTTCACTTTTTGATCACAAGCTGAGGGTCGCAAAGTTAACTGGCCACCTCCAGCTTATAAAAAATACCTTTCTTCCAAATTTACACATTTTTCATTATATTTTACCTAGGGAAGAGATGAGTAAGTTACCATACTTGTGCCTACCTGGGAAGAGATGAGTAAGTTACCATACTTGTGCCTACCTTTTCTTGATCGATGCATGTTGGAGTATTTAACTTTTGTGCTACTACTCAGGGAAATGCTTCCTTTCTATTTTTTTGCATATTTCTTTTTTTTCCTGTATAGATGACTGCTTGTTCTGTTCATGTGTGCAAGTGCTTGATAACTCTTTGTTGTTTCTGCTACTACGGAGTCTTGCTATGAAGAAAAATGTGTCCATGGATGACGGTACTCCTCCTCACTATGGCTATGAAGAAAAAATTGAGTTTCAAGTTGGTTGTAGTAGTGGCACAGGCTGCTCCAGGAGATCCTGTAGCAGCCCCTTCTTCTTCCTTTTTCAAGGTTTTTTTCTTCAAAGGGATGTTGGGAGGTAGTGTAGGGGTTTGAGAATGATAATAGAGCCCTGATGTAGTGAAGGGTTGTGGAAATGGAGGACATGTCCTCTAATTGCTTTTTGTGAAATTTTCCCGTTTTGTTTTTAATGAGATAAAGCTAGGTATGGGTATCGTGATTTGAATCAGGGATGCATGGATGATGGGTGAGTGTTTTGATGAAGTGAATATTCCCTTCTCAACCTAGAATATGTATGCATGTGTTGGACACATATTGTCATTAATGTCAATATGGCAATATTCAAGGAGTAGACAGAGCCAAGAGGAGCACACTGACTTATCGGAGCCAAGAGGAGGAGACAAAGCCACCAGAGGAGCAAACAGTGCAAAGAGCAGACAGAGCCAATGTTTGCATACAAATAAGTCATCAAAGAGCTTATATGCATGTAGGTAACAGCTATCAGAAGCCATCGGAGAAATGAAGGTAGCAAGACATATATATGAATTTGACACAAACGAAGGCCAAAAAAAAGAATACATATTACAAATACACTATCGACGGCGGAGTAGTATATTATATCGGCGGGTTCCATTAAGTGTCACACCTAAAACCTTCGATTGCGATAAGGTATGTGGACCCAATGGTCCTATTATATCGCACCCTATTGTTATGTCGCATCTGCAGTAATCGCAATGAATAAAGAGTAGTCACCCCCAAACGTGTGATTGTGATTATAACATGGACCCGATGGTCTGATTGTAACACAACTTAATGCTAGATCGCATCTGCTGGAGGATCGGCCCGTTGGCCATCAGCAATGTCATGGGGTCAATGTATAAAGCACCCCTGGAAGTCGTGAACGCTGATTGTGATTGCAAGAGCTGATCCGATGATATATTGCGATTTGGCTTAATGTCTTATCGCGTCCATTGGACATCGACCATTGACCATATGCTGCGACTGCCGATTGTGATTTCACTGTGAAGCCGACATAGGTATAGATATGGGTGCAATGATCCTTGAAGTCCACCCTTTAGCACTTTCACCTATTTTTTCTCATATTTCTTGTGTAATTGATATTTGGCCTGTGTGGGGTTTGGAGGTAGAAATGCAATACAATAACGCTCCCGATAGTTTAGGAGGCCTAAAGTATAGTTCAAGAGGCTGAATCAAGCCAATTGTGATTACGATTGGGATGTGGCTGTCCGTTAAACTATGCCGACTTTGTGTATACCTGCCATCATTATTAAAGGAGCATTGTTACAGTCATAACCGGTAAGATGTGTTCTCCGTGGAGTTTTGGACCTCTCAAATAAATCTACGTGTCCTCAGAAACTCAGTGAACTTGCACAGCGCAGAGGAAGTCACAATGACCAAGGAGGAAGCCTAAGAGGTGGTGTAAGCAAAAATGAATGGACAAAGGCATGGGAATGTATAAAATAGTAAAAACAGAGAATTTTTGGTGTTGTTGTTGTGGTGAAGAACCAAAGTGTGAGGTAGTAGAAGCAGCAGAGGTAGAAGAGGCAGCAGTGGAGGTTGTAGAGGTAGCAGAAGCAGCAGAGGCAGGAGAGTAGGAATGAGAGAACCTCAGCTGAATAGAGTGTAGCTGCATACCAGTTTATACCAAGGTTGGATTGGAGCCCAATAGGTTGGAGCCTCAGAATTGAACAGGACTAAAGTCATTAGGGGTAGGTGCTCCTAAGTGCAGAACCACTGCAAAACTGAGTTGGTGCTCTGGAGGTTGGAGCCTCACTGAAGTCCAAGTTGGAGCTTGGCAACTATTCACAATCAGATATATACTTATATTGTATTTATTTCATTGCACTATCTTGAGTTTTAATAAAAGCATTAATTCCAGTTGTTTATTTTTGTGTTTTGTGTAAACATATACATATCTATATATGCTTTTGGAAATCACTAGAACAATTAAAAAAAATTTGTAAGAAATACTGATTCACCTCCCCCTCTCAGTATTTCCTTTCCAACAATTGGTATCAGAGCCGACTTCTTCATACTAGCCTAACAGCTTGAAGAATGATCTACAGCCATGATGAGAAATCACGAAGCATCAGGAAGACCTCCTTTGTTTGATGGCACTAACTTTGGTTTCTAGAAGAAAAGAATGACCTACTACTTAATGTCCCTTGGACCTGAAGTGTGGCATTTTGTTCAAAATGAATACCAAACAACTTCCACTCCTCATAGTAGCTGAAGTGGTAAATTCCCTGAAAGGATTGGACAAAAAAATTGAAGAAACTATGTTGAAATTTGGTACCGGAGGACAGGTGGTTCCCTTAGGCTTTGATCTTTGGCCTAGGGAAAAGTGTCCAAAAGATTTTAATTTTTCTCCTAAAGTGACTTTATAATTTTTATAAAGTTAAAATCTAATTTAAAAGTGACTTTAAGTGATAAAGTTACTAAGTCTAATTTTAAAGTGACTTTTATAAAGTCAATGAAAATTAGAAAGGAAAAGTGACTTTGGAAATAAATGACTAAGTGGGTCTTTATTAAAGTGGGTGAATTAAAAAATAGAAAGTGAGATTTAAATGTGCATTTAATCTCAGCCATTGATCTAAATCTATTTTAGCCATTGGATTTATGGATCACCCAAAAGTCACTTGGATCACCCAAAAGTCATTTGGAGTTATATTAAAGGAGGAAAAGGAGGAAAAGATCATTCATTCTTTCATGAGCAGATTGGGAGAAGGAGA